>JAOZJS010000371.1:0-39568 GCA_025882695.1 Amerodectes protonotaria | reverse complement strand
CGCATCATTCTCGTGTTTGGAAACAAACAAACAAACAAACAAACGATTCCATTTGTTGTTGTTGTTGTTGGACGCACACACACACAATGTCCATCCATCCGTTCGTCCGTCTGTCCGTCAGACATCAGTCGGCCAGCCATCATCACGCATGGATCAACCCACAATCCAAGTGCAAGTTATATCTCTGGATGCCAACAATTACATTGCAGTCTCGTTTAGCGCGGAGAAATACACCTCCTTCTTCTGCTGTTGTTGCTGTTTATAGTGCGTGTCTCGTCATCAGGTCAAATCATCACCAATGAACCAATCAGAGTGGCGAACGGTTGTTATAGGCGTCAACAAACATGCACAGGCACTGGTACTGGTCAAAGCTGATCGCTGCTTTACATTGCGTTTATAGTGTGTGTGTCTCGTCATCAGGTCAAATCATCACCAATGAACCAATCAGAGAGGCGAACGGTTGTTATAGGCGTCAAACATGCACAGACAAGTACTGGTTGTTGAAGCTGACCGCTGCTTTACATTGCATTTATAGTGTTGTGTGTATGTGTCTCGTCATCAGGTCAAATCATCGCATTGGACCAATCAGAGAGCGAGAGAGGCGGGGATATAGCTTCGTCTCTTGTTGTTTAGCTATAGAAATGCTTGGTGGGCTGCACCAAAAATCATTGTTTGATAGGCGGGCCTTGCGTTGTTCACCTCTGGTCTATTCATTGATTTTGGTCAAACAAAAAAATGAAAGAAAATACATTGTCTCAAAAAGCGCGCCAATTTTGATTCAAAATTCAATTGGCCATAATTTAACCTTCAGGATCTCTCTCTTTTCTATTATTATCCACCAAAGTATTCAGGGCGAACGTCTGGGAAAGATGTTGTCCAGGGAAAAGTTGTCCGTTCGAAACTCTGGTCCGTTTTGGGGGAGGAACCAGAGCTAGTGTGTGCTACGGCAATAAATATAAATTTTTATTAATATAAAATTTATTGTTATTAGTGTTTTGGTCGCAAAGAGAGAAAATGAAACAAAGTAGCCACAACCTCCCCCTCACACACGCCCACATTGAAATATATATATTTTTTTGTTGATGAAACATGATATTAGAATCCATGGCCAACAGATTCTAATTGCGCTGGTCCGGTCGGTGTCATTTCATTTTAGTGGTGGTTCAAATCAAACACACACATCAACCCGCTTGGATTCTCTGGTTCAGGGCCCACGTTTTTGGAACGAGCAAGATAAATTTGAAATAACACCACCAACACCAACCCGAAATTGGCAATAAATAAAAATTTACCCGAAAAACCCCTGGTCCCTTTCCACCATTGTTGGTTAATATGAAACGAGCGAGCCGGAGAGCGCGAGATTTATAAATTGTAATAATGTTCCATTTTCTGCCACTTCCTTGGCTGCTTCCCCAAAACTAGTAGTAATAATAATCATCATCATAATCATCATCATCATCATCATCATCATAAATGTACCACCACCAATGGAACCACATGGAGCCATCACACCACACATCCATTGGATACAATGTGTTTTATTTGGATGGATGTGATGGAAGATATGAAAGAAGAACAAAACAGAAAAAATATACAATTTGTTTCAATTTAGGTTGTTGGCGGTGGTTGGGGGAGGGGTGTGGGCGGGTGGGTGGTTGGTTGGTCGCGGGAAACTCAAAAATTGATCGTTTGTTTCCTCTTCCTTCTCAGTTTCTCAGTTTCAGGATCGCGTTCGATGTCATTCAATTTTTAAGAGAGAGAATTCCAATGATGATAATAAATATCAACACACAAAAGTTCTAAAATTTGGAACCAACAAAACGAAACAAAACGAATGAAACGGTTAGGTTCGGAAACCGGGGGATGCCACCACCCCCACCAGAACCAGTCTAGCTGAACGCTCGCCAAAATTCATATATTTCATCTTTGCGTGACGTTTATTTTTGCCTGGATGATGATGACGATGGCAATGGCGATGGCACCAAAGAGACCGCGAACCCTGAATCCAAAGCGAGAGAGAGAGAGTATCCCCAAACGATTCTTCGATTAATGTCAAATCTGGATCCTGGATTCTGGATCCATAATAATAGTAATAATAATAATAATAATAATAATAATGGTGGCATGATCTACCGCCGCCGCCATATCGCGCATTCGGGTTACCCGAATCCAGAATCCAAGAGTGGTAGAGATTGACGATGCTCACGTATTGTCCATTTTTTTTCTTCGTTTCTGTCGAAATGGTTATATCCATGGTTTTGGTGGTTGATTGTGTGTGTGTGTTTGTGTGTATCCTCCAAACGAATATTTTATGTATTAACATGATCGAGAAAGCAAGCAAGCAACGTGTCCCCTGAAATGGCCCGCGTGTACTGGCTGGGGCTTTATTGGCAATCAGTGTCAGTGAACATATATTCGTCATATGTCATCATTAGAACCCTGGATCCAGGGTACCAGGGAACTCGCTCCCTCTCTTTCTGTCCGTGTGTGTGTATCCGAAGATTCGAATCCATCCATTTGTGTTTGAAATGGATACCATAAAAATTGGATGATGATGTTGCTGGATGGCTGGCTGGATGGCTGGAGCTTGTTTTGGACCAGTTCCATTTCCAGGGCCATCAATTGACATTATATATCCTATATATGTTTGACCAGAGCAGAAAAAAAACTCCGCAAATATAATAAATGTGTGTCCAAAGCCAAAAATGGTTAAGCAAAAATGAATGAATGAAATGGTTATGGTCGGATTCTTTAGGGGTGGTGGTAGGTGTGCCATTCTCTGGCACCATGCAACTGGACCATCGCTAAGGTAGAGTAGAGAGTCGCACAACTTTAGTGACTTCCATGAGCCACAAAACAAAACTGTCAAATGGCCGTTTATCTTAATCAATCGTTGGTATATTATTATTGGCATTATTATTAATGGTAGCTGAAGGATAACTACACAACTACCACGACAACGACAAGGACAACAACAACCACAACAGCAACAAGAAGAAGAAGAAAAAGAACCACGACCAACATAACCATTCTTGCAATCCGAACACACCGACCACTGGTCTCAATTATGACCAATGAATGAAGGTGGTGGCCAATGGTGGTGGCCAATGGTGACAAACGACAGTGACGATCACCGCCAACACCACCGACCATAACGGGACAGAATAGACAACCGTGTTATTAAAAAAGGGAAGACGACACACACATCCCCTTCCCCAGCAAAGAAATCACATTGTGTCAGTCTAATGTAGTCGTGTCTCTTTTTTTTGGCGGGAAATATAAAAAATTGCATCATCAACCACAACCAACCAAATGGATACCCAAGCCAACCAGCTAGCTAGTTCTCTAACTGGCTGGCTGGCCTAAATGGCTATTGGTGACGCCGACAACTTGGCGCCCAGAATATACTGATTTCAATTTTTCATGGCAAACAAGAGAAGCGAAGAGAAGAAAAGAATTACCAACAGGAACAAAATCCTGTTGGGGTGTGAAAAAAAATGATGATGATTCCAAGAGAAATTGGGGGAGGGGCCGGGGCGGGGTACAAATGAATCACACACACATGAAAGTGTTGTTGGCGTTGTTGCATCTTCTTTGCGCCCAACCATCCCTTCCCCCTCTCGCTCCCCCCAAGACCAATATATAATAATAATAATTTATGATAATAATTTAATTCAGGAACCTCACATAACGACTACGAGGACGACGACGACGACGACACCGACACATCCACTAACAAATGACCGAACATAAATTAAAGAAACCGAGAGAACCGAGAAAAACGGGCCTTACGCACTAACCACACACACACACACACACTAGCAGATTTTCTAAACAGTGACAATTATTATCATCATCATTATTATTATTATTATTATTGGAGGATCCATATTGTGGATCCAATCCTGAAAAATATGGCGACCACATCTGATGATTGGACCATATGTGCGTGTGTGTGTGTGTGAGCCTAGCGTGGGTGTGTGGTGTGCGTAAATCTGTATAAATAAATGGATGTGATCGTCGTCGTCGTCGTGGCCGCCATCGTCGTTTGTCAACCATTCATTTTTTCTCTCGCTCTGGCCACTAATTACATGGACTTTGGTCCATTTTTGGTCACCAAATAGTAGCGAGTGTGTGTGTTGGTGTGGTACACGCTGGTGCTGATGTTCATCATTAACAACAACATCGGCAGCAAAACCTAGGGCTTTTTTTGGAACCGTGGCGTGGAAATGAACGGGCCGCGTCCCGTTTTGGTCAAAATTGATGATGGCCATATCGTATATTTTTTTGAAATGATTTTATTTTTTTTTCTGTTTTGTTTTATTTCAATTGTTTGGTTAGTTTTGATACCAATGTGACATAGTAGAGAATCGTTACAAATTCTGAATTTTTTTTGTTTCGTTGAGCTATACACACACAAAATAAAAACCTAATCATCAATCAAAATGAAAATGTTACATGTTAAACGTGTATGCGTGTAGCGTATGGTATGGTATGGTATGTTTGGTGATTTCGGACAAGATTTCGGGGATGATGAACAAACAACAATCAATCAATCAAAGATCAATCATAATAATAATAATAATCATAATTATCATCATCGAAAGCTCAAAAAAAAATAAAATATTTTTTCTTAAAATGATGTGGTGTTTGACTGGCTTTTTTTCATTATTTGTCTTCTGCTGTTTGTTTTTTCGCTTGAAACCGATATTTTTTCGATTTGACCATCGATCGGTTGCATGAGAATCTTAATCGGAGGATGATGTTGGTGGCGGTGAACCGACTGGTATTGGCAAAACTGCTGTATTGATCAATGGTGCCGTTGTTGAGCTGTTTGAAATGATACAAGAATTAAATGGAAGAAAAATTAATATTTTGATGAATTTTTCGGCGATTTTTTTTCAACTCTAAATTAAGCAAAAAAAAAATTTTTCTCTCGAATTACTTAAAAAAATTAGTTTATCTACAAAATATTATCATTTCTACGGAAAGCTTTGGCTGGATTTTCTCGAGTTAGTTATTCTTAGATTTTTGTTTTTTTTCAAAGAAATAATTTAATATAAATACATTTTGTTTTGCGTTTGTTTTTCGCTCACAATCGAGAATCAACATTGGCAGTTCAAAATTTTGTGTATGTTTTGTTTGTTTGTTTGTTTTTTAAATCAAGATGAGACAAGAATTACAGAATTAGGTTTTTTTGTGGTCGCTCACTTTGTATAAACTCTTCCAGTATCTTCTTTGCCGCTGTATCGAGTTTTACCATGGGTCCAAGGCAAATAACGATACCTGATCATATGCTGTAAAATTAAAAAAAAACGGTTTTAGTTAGTTGTTGTTTTCATCAATCAAAAACATAAATTTGGACTTACTCTGATCTGTCTTTTCATGGTTATACAAAACAAAATTATAAAATAAAGTAACAATATAGGCCAAAATACTGGAATATTGCAAACTTCGAAGAAGGTGCAAATCAACGAAATTAGCGTGGCCACCGTAGATGAGTACCTAGGTGCAAAAACGAACGAATGGGTGTTATTTTTCGGTGTTTCAATACAAAATTATTACCAAAATTTAAATTCAGGCAAACGACGAATAAATGGTCGAAACTCTTCGTTGGCTGATGTGGGCAAAGAAGGACCTTCATCTGATAGGAGGAGAACAAAAAAAAAACAAATTAGAATTCAGATCGGTCAAAAAATATTGATTGATACCATACCTTCAAAATCATAGATTGCTGGATCGATTTTAGGAGTTAAAAAGGCTATCAACATGTTGAGATAATATATGCCCAATGCATATGTAACAATGTAGAAACCCTGAATGATGATGTTTGTTTTTTGGTGGGAGAACATACGATTTGTTGAACAATCAAATTGATCAATTCGAAACGCAACTTTCTTACTTGGTAATAAATCACACGCATCATAAAGCAGATCAACAAAACTGCTGTGAACACCTGTGAATACAGATCATGTGGTCAATTATTTGCCACAAAATTCAAACCAAATAACACAAACCCATCGGTAAGCGACATGAGGAGTGGATTGATCAAGTAATGCTTGATATTTCTGAATAATATTGAAAGTCAAATTAGTTTGAATTATTGAGTCACCAGAATCAAAATATACTCACTCTACCCAATGTTATGAAAAATTTCGAGCCAGACCCCGAGCTGGAACGTGAACTATCATCAAATTCATTCATATCTTTGTTGGTGATTTAATGGAGATTTCAGCAGAATGTTCAGCACAACATCAACAAAACGATCTTGATATCATAAATATATCACACACACTTTTTCCCGAAAGAATGACAATTTCGAAAAAAAATATCGGTACAAAATTTTTTTAAAAGTTTGCCAAGCTGGTTCTTACGAAAACGTTTGGAACATTTGGAAGAAATGTACGAGCGGTACTTTGGACGGGGTGCCACGATCCAAAAACACAGAAAACGAAAATCAATAAAATTGAAAAACTAATTGTCCCGATGAATCTTTATCGTGCGAAACAAATAAAAAAAAAACATACCATCGAAATGTGACGTATGCGTTAACCCAAACAAAAACGTTGCCGACAGACAACTATTTCCACACGATTGGCCCACTTGGGTAGTTATAGCTTTTCGTAAAATTTGATTTTGCTTCAAGTTTGAAAATTATTTTTTATCTACTAAAGCAGGGCTTCTTAAACTTTCGTCATTCGCGACCCCATTATGATGAAATGCCATTTTTTTGAATGGCAGAAGTACAGCAGAATTTTGCGACGCAAGTCACGTGAACATTTTTTGCAGCAATTTTTGGTTCCCCACCTCTGTACTAAAGCATGATTTTTTTCCGCAATGGAAATAATGTTTAAAATGTGATTTTCTTTTAGAAAGAAGAAAAAAAATGTTTGCATTTTAAAGCAAACAGAAAAAACCTAAATTAAAACAATTGTGTTGTCAATGTATTGTTGACGGGTAAAAATTCGTCCTAGGTGTGGGTGTGTGTATGTGTGTTATAATGTGAATTAACTTATGAATCAGAAACTATGTTTTTGTTGTTGTTGTTTTTGTTATTGTTGCCAAATGTGTGAATATGTAAATGGGGGAAAAGCCAATCATCAAATTATGAATTCAATGATGATTATAATTTCCATTGGTATGAGCCGTTGCTATAAATCCATTACCATTCAATGCGCCTTTCACCGATTTCAGATTGAGTTGTTTCGGTGATTCCCATGGAAATACACTTCGACCAAAGTGCCCATAACAGGATGTTTTCTCATAAATTGGTCTCTTCAATTCCAGGTCACTGTAATGAAATTCAACGAAATTCAATGAAATGAAATTTGAATTTTTTTTTGAATTCGATTCTATCCACTTACCGTATGATGATGCCTGGCCGAAGATCGAAATTATCGTTGACCACTTGAACCAATTGTTTTTGTGTTAAACTTGAAGTACCAAATGAGAAGACAGTGATTGACAATGGTTGAGCAATACCGATTGCATATGATACTTGTACTAGACAACGACGACAGAGATCCGCATTGACCAATGATTTGGCAACCCATCTGGCAGCATAGGCAGCGGAACGATCCACTTTTGTTGGATCTTTTCCGGAAAAGGCACCACCACCATGGCCACCCCATCCACCATAAGTATCAACGATAATCTTGCGTCCGGTTAATCCGGCATCCGAAGCAGGACCACCGATTATGAAATTGCCGCATGGATTTATATGATAAATGGTATCATTGTCCAAATAATTGGAAGGTATAACTTTTTTAATTACTTTCTCCAGGATTTTCTCCCGAAGTTCTTTCAATCCAATGGATTCAGCATGTTGAATGGACACCACCACTGTATGAACACGTATGGGCACGGCAGATCCTCTCGAGAAACGATATTCACATGTGACTTGTGTTTTACTATCAGGTCTGGCCCAATCAAATTCACCACTTTGTCGGAGTTCGGCAATTTTCTTATTCAATTTATGAGACAGAACCACAGTTAATGGCATGAATTCTTCGGTTTCATCTGTGGCATAGCCAAACATCAACCCTTGGTCTCCAGCACCTAATTCTTCGTCACGTTTGTTTACATGAACACCAGAAGCAATCTCGGGGCTTTGATTTTCTAAAGCTATTTTAATTTCGCAAGTACGGTAATCGAAACCTGAGAAAAAAATTGTCAAAAAACCGATTAATGTATGGATGTAAGATTGATCAAAACAAACCTTTATCCAATGAATCATAGCCAATCCGTTTGACCGTGTTGCGTACAACTTCTTCAATGTTGACAATGGCCGTTGAAGTAATTTCTCCGAAAACGAATATCAAATTAGATTTGGTGGCAACTTCAGCCGCTACTTTGGCATTCGAATCAACTTGTAAGTAAGCATCCAAAATCGCATCACTTATTGCATCGCACATCTTATCTATACACCATGTGATTAATCAAATCACAAAAATCAAAAAAAACATTCATCAGTATTATCAACAGTCACTAACCTGGATGGCCTTCGCCAACGGATTCCGAAGCGAATAAAAATGATTCTTCATGCTGATCATGATCACCATTGCCATGATCTGATTGATCACCATTCAAATAAATCGAATCTTCTTGAATGCTGGACATTTTGCTGAGTGGATGAGAACAATTTTATTGGTGTTTTGCAGCGAATTTTTCGATTGAAAAAACAAAACAAATGGAATGGATCGATTTTTTTAAGACTAATTTTAAATTTTGAAATGTAAATGAAAATGGTATTTTTATTAGAGGAAAAAACAACAACAAAAATGTTTCGAACATTTTTTTTTATTAGCTTACCGCACAAATTGTTGTATGTTGTGAAATGTGATTGAATCGATGTAATTTGTGAACTTTAAAAAAAAATTAGCTTAACGAATCGGATTGAATGCTTCAATAACGAATTAGGAAATAGCGCAACGATATTTGGGCAATGTTAAACACGTGCTCATTAATATCGAATATAATAACAAAAAAAAACGAAATGGAAACGAGGTGGTGCAGGTCTGGAAGTTTCGGTGAGCCAATAGAAAGCATGTATCCGCTTGTGCTGTGCTGTCTGCTTCTGTTACAACTGTTAGTTATATTATTTCAGGTTGTTACTTGATTCTGTTCATCACCATATGCTTTTGGATGTTGTTGTTGTTGTTGCATCATTATCTAAACATTCCTAATTATAACCCCAAACGACTTTTGATGTTCTAATTTTCTTCTTTGATCAAGCGAAAATATGAAAATTCTTGAATATCTTTGCGAATTATCCAATCACAACATATTTGTACGGAATCTGATTCTGGTGGTGATGCAAATTGAAAATCGACCAATCACAGAAGAGAGAATGTTGATGTTCGAAACATAAACAAAATCAGTGGCGCCACTGTTGTGCACTTTGATTGTATTGACGCGATTCTTTTGCGAAACAGAACGGCAATTCTCTGACTTTTTTTTATCATCATTAACAGATCCAAATAACAGCTGATATAGCTGAAGTGCTTCGACTCAAATTGGTCCGAATCGAAACCAACCAACCAACCAACCAACCCGTCAACAACGCCGCATCCCCTTCTATATAAAACCAACCAACACTTCCTATCAATTATCAACCGCAATGCAATTTACTGCGGCCACCGCCGATTGAATCGTCTAATTTGACTGTAACACTTATTCTAATTTGTTTTGTTTTGTTTTGTTTTTTTGACAACCTTGAAGCCCGAGAATTTACAATGCTTTGTGCTCTTCCGGTCAAGTCGGTCTTCCAAATGGGCTAGTTTGTGGATTTTTGAAGCGTTTTTTTTTAAAAAAAAATACCCAATGTCAGTGTAGGATGCTGCTGCTGCATAACGAGGTAAGCGGTTTGGTTCACTTTTCATTTCATTTTCGTTTTTCGTTTCTTCTTCTTCTCATTTTAGATACCGCCACCACAAGATTTTCATTCGTTCTATCCCTCTTCTTCTTCTTCTCGCTAAAACAAGCCTTTTTTTGTTCATCGCACGCACACCAAAAAAAAAATTTTGGCTAGTCAAGTTTTTTCTCATTAAAATTATAAAGCGCTTCCTAAAAGGCAAAAATCGATGCGCTTGAGTTGATCATCTACTCTATGAACAGAGCTTGTGGCTTGTGGGGAAGAGAGAGCTCGCCAGCCAATGTTTGCCTGGTATGGTCAAAATTGGTTTTAGTGTTTAAGTGCGTGTGTGAGTGCTGTTGGCTGATTGACGACATCAGAGAAAAAAACCATCGGCGAAATTTTTTTTTCTTCAATAACAATTTCCAGATCCAGATGATTAATCATCATCATCTTTAATCTAATTGTTTCGTCTTCGAAAGTCCAAAATTTTCTTCACCAAAAAAAGCGAGAGAAGCCGTGTTGTTGTGTCGTTCGAATTCCAATCCCAATCTAATCGAACTTTTATTATTTTGTGTGAAATGAAATTGATTTTGTTACCTTCATCATCATCATCATTGTGATATACCTGACTGTGTAGCATGAATTAGCATCGTTGATCGTGATTACCATCTTCATCTTTTATCTGTTTGTGTGTTGTTATCCTCATCATCATCATTTTTATCAATTTGAATCCATAGTCAGCCATAAATCCAGCATTTCATTCCATTTTTAATCATCATCATCATCAACAAAAAGTTCTTTGTTTTGCTAATAAGCTAATTGTGTTTTCGGTGTGTTTGTGCGTTTTGTTTTGGATATTTTCTCAGGTAAACATGATCATGATAACTAGACAACAATAATTTCAATAATAATTTTAATGATTTGAACATCGACTTTTCCTTGTTCGACCGATAATTTGTTGTTAGCCAAGTTTCGTAGCCGTTTGGTAGCAGTAACAAGCTTATTAGTATTGTTTCTTAGATTAAGATTTTTGTAGTTAGTTAACCAAACCATATGGTATCCTATTATGTCATTTGTTGATCCATTTATATATTATCTTGCACTAAATTGACTAAATTTTAAATTTTGTTCCAGTACTGAATTATCCCTGTTTGCGTCCCTCATCTCAACTCTCGATTTTGACATCTGTTTTAACCAATACAAAGTTTATCTTTCATCATAAGATATCCATCAATCATCATCAAACATGTGACGGTTTTAGTGATTGAACCGAAAAAATCCAAAAATATAGATTATTTTCGTGGAAACGTATTTTTGATCCTGGCAGTTCGATTCAAAGCAATAATCTTTACCGACCAGAACAAGTATAAATTACACATCTAGGTAAGACTCGTTTTGTTACTTTGTTGTTGATTTCAATATTTTTGTCTCAAGGCTGTTAGAGTGATTGGTGTAGTTAGGTTAATGATCAACTTGATCCCAAAATATCCTTGTTCCAACCCATTCATTACCCGGAAAGAAATTATTTGCATCCATTTTACCGAAACAAAACCGATCATATTTTTGTGCGTTTTCATAAATTTCGAATTATGGAAATTTTTTTGCCCATTTCAATCTTGCTCAAAAGCTGTGTCTTTATCAAGATTTTCTTAGGAAAAAAAGATACACAGCAAAAGTCACTTCAAAGCAGTTATTTATTATTATTTACATTTTGTCAGTTTTCTCATTCTATGAATTTCGAATGTTGTTTGCCGTTGTTCGATAGGCGGCAGATTGCAAAAGTTGGCTTTATTTTTGTTTTTTCTGCTGATTCATTACCGCAATGAGTGTAATTTTACTCCTGGCATTTTGCACCAAGCGACACTGTAACCCATGCTCATTATGTCTAAGTCTGTTGGTGCTATCCTCTTCACCCCATTAATCAGTGTGAGCATTTCTCTTGGAAATTTGTCATTTTCTCCCCTTACAACCAAAATAGACCAGTTTTTTTTATTGTGACTAGGGTATATTCCACTGGAATATTCTGTTCTTACAGTTCAGAATACACCATTCCAGATATGTCCATTTTCATTAATGGTGTTTATATCACTTTCTTGGGATATAATTGAATTGTATCAATATTTAAATATAAATATCCTAATGGAGAAAAGAGTCTGATTTTGAACAAAGACTGGATACGGTGAAAAAAGCCAAGTCGAGAAAACGAAAGAGACACGTTTCTAAATTGTGCTGCACTGTATTTGCCGTGGTGGCGTTGGTTTTTTGCGGCAATATCGAAGACACACACCACACACGCAAATTTTTTTTTCGAACGCATGCGTTGTTTCGGTCTTTTTTTTATTCAGGAATCACCACTCACCGCAATCAATAGCAAAGCAACAATCTATGCAAAAGAGTCACACCAATGCTTTTTTGATGTGTTGCAGTGAAAACCTTCTGAAGAAGGCAGTTTTAGATTTCAATCTGTTCAAAAATTTGTATTTTTTTGGAAAAAAGCAGCCCTTTACAAAATTTGTATAACGTGTTTATGATGTTTGTATTTTGTGCAAAGAGTGAAATGGTCCAACCACAAACCCATTTACCGTGTTGAGCATTTTTTTTGTTGTTTTTGTCGGTTTGTTATTATTGATTCTCAATAGTATCACCATCATTTGTATAATTCGAATATCTTTCTCTTGATTTTAGATTTCAAGAAATGAACATGGAATTTTTCGATTTCACTGGTACTAATGAAGAAGAAAAGGCTCAAGCCTTGGAGATTATCGCCCAGGAATCATCTGGTGTTGAGGTATTGTTAGATGAATTTGAATGAGTTTTGAGTTGTTGAAATTTTAATTGCATTTTTTTCATTTCAAGTTTTTCTTAAATTATACGACAATCGTTGATAATTATCACAATAATCATTATCAAAACCACAGTGATGAACATTCTAAATCTTCATATCTTCATGTTAATGGTGATCTTTCTAGCCAAAATGGGAACCCGTCTTCATCATCATCATCATCATCATCTAATACTAATACTAATACTAATACTAATACTAACACTAACAGTAACCATCACCATCACCATAATAACCATCCCTCTTCTCAGCATCATCATCATAATTCAAGAATAATCGAAAATTCTCGACGGCCTCCACCATCCCACCAGCCGATAAATAACTATCAAAACAATCATTCAAATAATCCACTGAATGAATGGGAAACAGCCAATAATAACAGAAACATCACAAGTAATAGTAATAATGAATCAACGGTACCAAATTCAAATGTTTTGGTTGCGGCCATTCAAGCACCACCAGCTAATGCTGCACCTCAATACATATTTACCAGTGCGACACATCCTTATTTTGCTCATCCACCACCACCACCAAATCATTATATTTCGATACATCCCGGACCAATCAGTCCACATCCAGTCAATGCTTTGCCGAATCAACCAAAAATGTGTTTGCAACAAGTGATGCCCAATATTGTTTCATCTTCATCGATGACCAGCAAGAACTCCACAAAAAGCACTACTGTTAATACCTCTAGCTGTGATATTCGTAGTTATCCTCAGTATTCTGATGTAAGTAGTATACTTTTGATAAAACAAGTCCAAAATTCATCATTTTCTGATGGTCAATTTAGGCAACCCAATTAGTTGATGGTAGCCGGCTGAATAAATCTGTACCTGGTGATGGTAGCAACATGATCAGTGGTGATTCAATGGTTTCTAATGGTGCAGCTATGGCAGCGGTACCTCATCTTGGTCCTCCATATAATTATGCCTTCCCACATAATGCCTTACCATTTCATCCTCATGGACCTCATTTACAGCCGCTTTATTTTCTCACTCATCCACCGGAAGGCTATTTACCATATCCGACATTTTCTCCGACAACAGCTCCCCCCGCCCATCTTGCCGCTCCGATTTCTGCTGCCACTGTTGTGCATCCAAATGTCATGGCACCTGTTGTGGCACCAATTAATAATCATCCTAATAATCAAAATTCGACAAGTGCAACATCATCAAAATCATCATCATTATCTGGATCATCTATCACAGCTACCGTGTCTAATTTATCATCAATGTCAGCTTCCTCCTCATCGATAGCATATCAGTCATCATCACAACCAAATGCTGCATCGGAAACCCCATCGTTCGAAACAAATAATGTCAAAAACGATAATGAGAATTGTGTTCCCGCTTTGAAACCATCATCACCTAGTATCAGTCCTAATTCTATGTCAGATAGCGAAAAGGAAACAATTGTTGCCGATAACAATCTAGAAAAAGTGCCTTCACAGTCAAAATCTCAAAGTGAGCCTGAACCATCATCCAATAGTAGTGTTAAAAATGAAGTCAATCAGGCACAAGAATACTTGAAGCTTTGTTTGAATATCAACAATAAACCAAATGAAAACAAAGCCGTTGTTGAAGAAGCTGCTTTGACAAAAAACTCATCGCCAGATGAAAATATGGATTCTGCTCAAAATACTGAAACTGCCACCGAAGTAGTTATCGAAGATATTGATGAAAATGGCTTGTGTAGTTCGGAAAAAAATGTTTTCAATGATAAGAATTCATGCAAATCACCCGAACCACCAAAACCCTCCACTTGGGCTTCCAAACTTTTTCCTACTACCAATCAAGCATTAACGTTGTCGAACAATACAAGTGAAAATCAACCAATAAGCAGTCAAAAGGCTAATGAAGATTCTAATACGATTCCCAGTGAACAAAGCAAAGAAGTCAAATCGAATCTACAGAACGGAGATTATCCAGTATTGAATGCAAAAAACTCGGTCAATAGTAATAATAATTCCACTCATTCGAATAATAATAATCATATAAGACGCGGTAGATTTTCCAATGATGATTTCAAAAAAATCACTATCATATCAATGAAAAATGATCAAATTGCCTATAGGCTAGGCAAAAGACTGAGAGACACTATTCGTTTGAAACATTCGCTTCCAACCATAATGCCTTGTGGATTAGTCAATAGAGGAAATTGGTGCTATGTAAATGCTGTAAGTTGTTGATAGAAAGAAAAATTTGAAAACATATAATTTCAATCCGATTCCCGTTTTATTATTGTTTTCCGTAGACTTTGCAAGCTTTATTAGCTTGTCCTCCATTCTATAATTTAATGCGTGAAATTAGCGAAACACCTGGTGTGTTCCGGTCATCCACTTCGACACCGATCATTGATAACTTGTAATTATTTGAATTAGTCCGTGTTAAATTGTTATAATTTGTTTTTAATTTTCAGTGCTCGCTATTTTTCGAAATTTTTACCAACGGATTATCGCCGACAAACAAAATCGGCTGGTAATGCTTACCTTGAAGAATTGCTCAATAACGATCCATTTGAACCAGTTTTCATATATGATACTTTGAAACACATCGGTATGATCAAGAACGATGCTCAACGTGGCCACCAAGAGGATGCCGAAGAATTTTTGTCATCAGTTTTGAATGGCCTTAATGAGGAAATGATTAATCTTTCTAAATTACTAAGCGAAAAGAAATCTGTGCAAAAATCCAATGGATTCGGCTCAGAAGAAACTGATGGGGGAGATCATGGCATTAATGCAGCCGAAGAAGATGGCCATCATGAAGAGGAAAATGTTGATTCCAACGATATTTGGCATGAAGTTGGCACCTCTAAACACAAATCTTTGCCAACTAGATCGGTAAATAATGATAATGATTAGGATTGTATAAAATCAAAGTGATTGATTTTCGATTATCGAAAAATATAGGCCAAAACCGTTTCCACCGCAATCACAGAAATATTCGGAGGCTCTACACTAGATATCAGAACGGTTAACAAGGACAAAAATTCTTGTGGTAATAGGCAGCCATTTTTCACGCTTCAATTAGATATAAAGGTAAAATTTTATACGATAGTTTTGATTAAAAAAATAATATTAACCTGTTTTCTGTTCTGAAAAAACCAAACAGCCTCCATCCATCAGGAGCTTGGACGATGCTATACGTTGGCAGACCAAATCAGAAACCATTCATGGTTATACATGTTCGAAAACCAAACAAATAGTGGATGCCAGTAGTCAGATGTTTTTGGAAAATCTACCGCCGATATTGATATTTCATTTGAAGCTGTTTGATTATGAGATTGAAACTGGAGCCAGTAAAAAATTATTGAAAACCATTTATTTTCCGGAAAATTTTGAAATCCCACGCGAATGTATCACTGGCAAATCTGATAGTCGTTGTCGAATATATAAACTCTTGGCTGGTTTGTCGTATATTAAATGTCGATAGATGGGTTTTTCTTAATTTTTTTCTCTTTTCCACAGTTGTCTATCATAATGGTTCAGAAGTGGTTAATGGTCATTACATAACGGATGTATACCATCTTGGTTTGAATCATTGGTTACGTTGTGATGATGCTTCTATTAAAGTGATCTCGCTTCCAAAAGTACTCAATGGACATGAACGCGAAGGTAACCTGGTGCCTTATTTATTATTTTATCGTCGCTATGATACACTGAACAGCAACTACAATCATATGTCGAACAATAGTCATAATAATATGCAAGCTAATTTCGGAACGAATAGCAACAGCAGCAGTCACAACGCTTTTGGAACCAAGCGTATGTCATCGTCAGCTAATAATAATAATCATCATAACAATGATCAGAATAGTCATCATCATGATCAACACCAACATCATCATCATAACGAAAATAATGAAATGTTAACGAGCAACAAATTTAGTTCCATTTCTCGTCAATTTTGATTGTACGAAGATTTTTTTCTCATTCACACATGACTTGAATGATTTTTTTTTCATTGAATGTTTAAAAAGTGATAAATTACCTTTCAAAATTGATTTTCCGTGATAAATATGAGAACACGTACACACACCTACTTACACGATCCAGACACACCATTCGATTCCAGTAAATTTTTATTGAGATTTTTTTCTTCCAAACAAAATTAATGCACACGCCCACCTAACAGAATATTCTCTATTTTTTTGGTCTGTCTAAATGTGTGCGTGTAAACCGAATTAAGAACACAACCAAAACACATAGACATACCCTATCACAAACAAAAATCATCAAGAATGAAAAAAAATCAATGTTTAAAATTGAAGAAAACCAACCCTGAAGCCAAAATAATCGTAAAAAAACACCCAAAAAAATCAAGTTTCTGTACATATTTTTAAGATTTTAACAAATGTTTTCCGCAATTTTTTTCTTTCTTTTTTTCTTTCTTTTTTTTTCTTTTGAAAGTCCCCTCACTTCCTGTGCTTTTCCGCACGTCCGTTTCGCAAAACCCGGCGGAAGCGGATTCAAATGTCTATTTTTTCTCCCCCTTTTATTGTCTATTGATTACCATTCATTTGAACCATTCTGCTTCTGTTTTTGTTCTTGATCCTACACCTTCCACAAATTAATTAACCTGTTTGAAAGAATCTTTATTCTAGTTTTTATATTTGCAAAATTTTTACACATCATTACTATTATTGCTTGGAAAGTGTGTGCGTTTTTGTACATTGTAAATTTTTGAACACATTTGAGCATTCTAGCGTAATTCTGTGACATTTTTTCTGAAATTCAAACACAACACCGGAAACATGCAAGACATATACAAAAACTCCCACCAAAAAAAAATTCTTTTATTTATTGTGAAGACCATTACCATTACACAATGATTTGGTTTGGATTTGTCGCCAAAAAAAAAACAAAAGAATTTCAGTTCACACACCCGAACACCGAAACATGTATCTTCTTTTTTTTCTCTCTCTTCCTTGGTTTCCTAAATGATTTTGGTGATTTTTTCTCTGTCTCTCTCTTCCGTTCTTTACCTGGTCATGTGTTGAATATACACACGCCCATCTTCAGATCACACACACACGCGAACACCCGCAAATTTTCATTGTGTTTCTACCATTCTTCTTTTTTTTGCGTAATCGTGTTGTAACTCTTTTTTTGTGAATTTTTTTCCATTTCTCTTTCTAGTTTTAATTATTATTTTTTATTTTATCTTTACGATAATTATGATTATTTAAGTTTTGCGAAAAAAAATGAAACATTTTAATTAACAAAAAGAAAAATTCAACATGTTCAATTCTGTTTGCTCGGGAGCTGCTGGATTGATTCGGGGAATCATAAAGCTAATCACTATGATACAAACGTTGTGTGAGAAAGCCAGAGAGAGCAAATCAACACAATTTATAAAACTAATTACAAGAAGAATGAATGAGAATGGTTCACTATAGTTGTGAGGTGAGATGGGGGGACAAGATAGATGATAGTGTGGCTCTCCAGGAGCCGTATTATAATGGAATGATAAAATCATTGATCTAAGATCGTTGAAAAAAAAATTATTGTTGTCTGTCTTCAAACTTTTTGAAAACGATGCATCAAGATTTTCGGCGCTGCATTATATTGTTTGGCCAAATCATCGGTTTCCATGTCGGCCTCCGACATATTGGAATCATCGAACATCAAGTGTTCGGTTGGTTTCAAACCGAATCGTTGACCTTGGCCAGGATTTTTGACCAATTGAAACGGTGATTTTGGTGCCGGTGGTGTTTGATACATTGGCGGCGGCATCAGCGATTCTTGTGCCTGGATCATGTTCGACCATTCTGGTCTTTTTTGCATGCCTTGTCTTAATTGATATGCTTCCGGATTGAATTGTGATTGTGGTTCCATGGTGGGTGGCGCTTGTTGAGATTCGGCCATCGGGTACTGTGGATAATAGTATGACTGTTGCATTGGATATGATTGTTGCATTGGTGGTGGAAACATTTGCCCTGGCATGGCCATCATCGAGGATGGATTCGGCGCAACAGGTGGTGCATACATCTGTGGCGGTGCCATGGACATCATCGGTGGATACATTGGTGGTTGTGGTGCCGCCGCCGCCGCCGCTGCTACTGCTTGTTGTGGATATTGTTGATATTGTGGCGGCATATATTGAGCCGGATACTGTCCTGGAACCATTGGAACCGGGGCCGGCGGTGGTAGAACGGCCGCTGAGGGCGGAACTTGCATTGATCGATCATGATTTTCGCTACCAAAAGCTTTTAAATCCAAACCCATTTCGTTGGGCACTTTGACCGGATTCACTTGGCTGCTGGCAGCACGATAACCGTACGGCATTTCGTATTTGGGAGCCGGTGGATCACCAAACGAAATGCTGGGCGGTGGTGGCATGTTGATGGTCAATGGTTTTGCTTTGGGATTTTTTATAATATTGGCACCGATAACCAATTGTGGCATCTCCATTCTGGGCATTTTAATCACAATAGGCGGAACATGTAATCCTAGATTCAATTTGATTCGATTTGTTGTCGGTGGTGGTGGCTCTTCATATTTCGGTGGATAATAGCTTCGTGAATGTACCAAAACGAACATCGAACACATTAGGATGAAGAACGATGGCCAAGAAAACGGCTTATTTTTGGTCGGGCACTTTTATTTTCATCATCATCATCAAAAAAACGACCAAAATGGACAGAAAAAAGAAGGATTTTTTGGTTATATGATTTGATGGTCTATTGTTTCACCACCGGTGGATCAACAGGTATCTCCAACAACAGTGGGCTCCAACAGCAACACTTACATTCATTTTCGGCACACGGTGCGTTATACTGGGATTTAGAAACGAACTTGGAACACGACGACGACGACGACGACCACACACACTTAATAATAATAATAACCAACCTTGCTGAATCCTGCGAAGAAGAAGAACAAGAAGAAGAAGAAGGGAACAAAAATCTCATTCGATTCAATGACAAAAGAAATTGTGTGTGGTACAAACGAACAGCAACAAGATTAAGGCAAAACGTCGAAACAATCGCGCTACAATAGCGGAATAGGATGGCCAAATCTGATCGGGGATTTAGACCGATGGACAACGACACACAAAGACCACGACGACGAAGACGTTAAGATGATCTAAACACGGTGTGCCCGGTGAAGAGAATAGCTTTAAATAGCTTAAAAGCAATTAAATTCGAAAAAGTTTTATCGTTCGGGCGTCTTCGATTCAAGCGAAAAATACAAAAAATTTTGTTATTTTTTCTATTCGCTTCATTCGCTTCCAAGCGTATAACGATGATAATAATAATAATCAGAAGAAGAATGATGGTGAAGGAACGAAAAAATGGAAAGCCAAAAAATCCGAAATACCAATGGTTGAATGGACAGACTATATTCGATATTTGGTCTCACACTTCACCCAACTTCTTATTCAACAAACGTCCTAAATACTCTTCAACAAAACCGTTCTTCGTTTTCGTTTAGTCTCAGTCTTCAGCCGCAGTCTTCGATGCAATTTCGGTGAATCTTGTTCTCTCTCCGCTCTCTCGCCAATCTCGCTCTTCTTTGGCCAGGTAACCCAGGTTATTTATTTTTTTACTCTCAAAATCTACCTGTTGCACCAACTAGACGTACCACACACCAGTTTTACATCTAATTATCGAAGTTTATTGATCATCACCACCACATCTCGAACCGACCAAGAATGGTAGAAGAAGACGAAGAAGAAGAAGAGACATTTTCGTTCACGTTCTATTTTTTTTATTCATTATTTCCAATCTGGGATGATGATGATTTTAAAAAAAACTTTCCCTGCCACAAGCAACAAGTGGTGAAAAAATAAGTAGAGTAGAGTAACCGCTTTCACTAGCTAGCTTTGCTATTTTTTTTTTGGAACGATGTTTTGCCCCGAAGTCATTGGCGGACGATGGCAATCAATCTAAACCCATTAGTGAATGGTGATTGCGAATTAATTGATACAACAACAACAAAATCCACAACCGGAAACCGGAATTGATTTGGGATGCTCGATTGGAGATCCGGATCCAGGGACAGTTTGGCAATGATTAGAATCGTAGAATCTCAATTGATGATGACCTCGATCATGGACAAATGATCTACTACCTGGGATTCAATTCAATCGCCAAAATTAGAACTTTAAGTACGCTGGGATTTTGCCTGTGGAATTTGGATCCTCGAAATGGATTTCCGTTTTTTGTTGTTGTTGTTGTTGTTTTGTTCGTCCACTTTTCCGATTGGTTCCTTGTCTGTTTGTTTGTTTGGTTTATTTCAAAATTTTGTAGAAATCAGACTTGGCGATTAATTTGATCGAAAATAAAGTCGCCCAATTTTGTCACGTTTGTTGATCCTAGCCGAGTGTTTACCCGTTGTCCGATTGCCCGTTTATCCGTTAATAGTTTAGTAGTTAATCTAGATTGCCGATTGGTACACCAAAAAAAGAAAACGAAAATCCAATTCGAAAATCCAATTGAACGATCCCCAATCCAAAAACCTGTTATCTTCACCTGTACACCTTCCGTCTAATCGTCTGGAGTTCGATGTGTTCC
This sequence comes from Amerodectes protonotaria, assembly GCA_025882695.1. Taxonomy (NCBI): domain Eukaryota; kingdom Metazoa; phylum Arthropoda; class Arachnida; order Sarcoptiformes; family Proctophyllodidae; genus Amerodectes; species Amerodectes protonotaria. The sequence goes on along the minus strand of JAOZJS010000371.1, from coordinate 18,347 downwards.
GCGCTATCTGATTTATTTATTTATTTTTTGCACCTCCAGATGCTCACCATCAGGCTCGGACCAACGGGTTAAGTGGTCCGTTTGCTAACAATATTAATTACTGGCATACTACTAGACATCGCACACACAGCAACATCCTTTTGGCAAAGCTGAACATAGATCTAACTGCTAACTAGATCTTGTAATTCCGGTTGTTGTTGTTGTGGCCAAACTAAACCTGATTTAGGCTTTTGAGGAGTAACCGTTTCAGTAACCGAATTCAGTCGAAAATTTTCGAAAATCCCCGAAACGCTTTCCATTTCACTTGTTGATTAGGTTACCACTGATGAAGATGACGACGGCGATGGCGATGATCATCACCAACACCGTCAGTATGTTTGTGCATCGGTCACCACCAACAACAGATCATTTCTTGTGCTCGAAGTTCCATCTTGGAGATTGGTGATCATCATCATCATCATTACCTTACCAATTTGAATCGTAAATCGATTTGTAATCTTTTATACATCATGGAACCACGACAAATTTACCGTTACGACCATCATCATCAATTCGAATATATCGATTTTATGAATTCGAAAATTGTGACTGGCCAACAACCAGTGTTGGAACGAACCATCACCATCGTCGCAGCCATCATCGTTGTCGATCGCAGACAACAAAGATCGTAAAACGTTGTGCCCAGGAAGTGTGTCCATCATTCATTCGACAATGGATCTCCACCAGACATTGTTGTGTGTGTGTTTGTTGAAAAATTTTAAAAATTATAATTATCCAAAATTTTTGATTTTTGATAATTTGAATTGGCCAAGTTTTATTATTATTATTGATCAGGATTTTTTATTATTGTTCATTCGGTTCGGTTCCGTTTGTTCCTATTTAATCCTTTATGTTCATTTGATCTCGCTATTTTCTCGTTATTTTCATTCAGACTCATTCAAATTTCCCCACAGGGTTGGGTCCAAGATTTGAATTGAAAGTCTCTTGCTCTCTTTTGTCGCACTGTTGATGACCTTAAAAATTTTCGGTTCACCAAACTAATTGTTCTACAACCTGTTTTTTATTTGTTGATTGTTGTAGCTTTTTCTCTCGCATACACTTTGCAGGTAAATCGATCCTTGTCACCTCAACGTGTGAACGACGAAACAGTCAACAAGTCAAACGGATACAAAGGGTTGATCGAGGGACGGTAACACGAGGGAACGCGACAAGGGATTCTGATCTGAACTGACCATAATTGAACGTTAAGGATCTTGCACTTGAACGCTTGAAATTGGATTATAACTGGGAGCAACAACAACAACAACAACTTCCTTCTAGTGGATTTTCCACTAGGATGGTTTTGTCTCGATTATTTCAACGAGTTTTAAAGTTGAAATCTTGTTCTGGGGCAAACAAGATAGATTTGGAGAGAGAGATACAGGATACAGAAGAAGTTGCATCAGGTGAGGTTTGTATTAATTTATTAATTATATTTGATCTTAATTGAAATTAAGGTAATTCGCGCGCACGCGCTTTTCGTTCGATCGGCTGGCAATAGGATCGAATGAATAGAATGAATGAGGATTGTTCTGATTGTTTTTAATAATAATTATAATTATTACTATTCATCATCATTATATTACAGTGTTTCATAATCAGGTAAACACACACACACACAAATGCTAGCAGGACAAACAAAAAAAATTGGGACAAAAACCAGAGAAGCCAAAATCCGGGAAATCCGGCCCCGGATCATCGTTTTCTGTTCCGGAAACGGATTTTACACAACTACTACTATCGCAGGGGTATGATTCTAAATCAACAGCGAAAAAAAGCGAAGCTAAGAAAAAACACATACACACACACACACACTTGTTGACTACTGTTGTTTGGCGAGCGACTAATTATAATGATGATGGTGGCTGGCCATGCTGTTGGGCATCAATTGTGCATATTCATAAACAGGTCCAGATTGTGCATTCCATTGCATCATTGGATGGGATGACATCTGTTGAACGGGCATCGGCGATAGATTCGGTGGCGGTATTTGCGACAGACCTTGCGAACCTTGCGGACCTGAATATCCTGGATATCCGGCACCTGGACCTTGCGGTGGTGGTGGCATCTGTGGCCCGGCTATCGACTGTGGTTGATGTGCCGACGATGGTGGTGGTGGTCCCACTATTGATTGTGGTTGATGATGCTGCGGCAGTGGTGGTGGCATTTGATTTGGTTGATGCTGTGGATGATGCTGTTGCTGACTTTGGAACATTTGAGCTTGCTGCTGTGGTGGTGGTGGAGGAAGCATAAACATTCCCGGTGGCATTCCGGGTGGTGGAGGTGGGATAAATTGCTGAGGCTGTTGTTGTTGTTGCTGTGGTTGCGGTTGGGGTAATGCTTGCGGTGGAACAAACGGAACCGGCATAGGCATAGGCATTGGCATGCCCATCATGTTGGGCGGAGCCGGAAGTGCGAACGCTTGCGGATTGGTCGGTGCTGCTTTACTCATGGCTTCAATGTACGGCAAGGATGGTTGTGGTTGACCGTTTGGATCTGTTGGTTGTGCCAGTTGAGGATAGTAATATCCTTGCGGTGTGCTGCCACCATATTGGCCACCAGCCCCTGCACCACCACCACCACCACCATAATGATTTCCCAGGCTAGGATCCGACATCAATGAAATCATTTTGTTCAATTGAACATTGGCTTGTGTTCCATAAGGACTGCCCGGTCCATACGGACTACCACCACCACCGCCACCCATTGATGAATAGTCGGTCGGTGGCGGTGGTGCAGAATCATAACCTCCGCCTCCACCACCTCCGCCGCCGCCACCACCATATCCACCACCACCATCTCCTCCACTATGAGAGCCATATGTTTTATCATCACCGAACTGTATTTGCGGTGGTGGTGGCAAATTAACTTCCAATGGTTTTGCATATGGTTGCCTAATGAAATTGGCTCGAATGGTCATCTGTGGCAGTGTCATTCGGGGCATTTTCAAAATCACCGGCGGAACATGAAGACCAAGATTTAGTTTGATTTGTCGAGGCGCTTCCGGTTGTCCATATCCTCCACCGCCACCACCTGTGGCCTCAATTCCATAACCACCGCCTCCACCACCACCTCCTCCATAACCGCCACCGCCTCCTCCTCCACCACCTCCATAACCACCGCCACCACCACCACCGTACTGAGCACTGGCCAATTGGATGGCCAAGAATATTGTCAAGAATTTCAAGAATGGAAAAAACATGATTCAGTTTATTTTTGGTCACGGTATAATTCAAAGATTCAAAGAAGGTCAAGGAATGTCAGACGATAATAATAATGATAACAAGGGAAATGTAATCACTGGAACAGGGACACCGAAAGGCGAAAGGTAATTAAGGGGGACCAAAGACGAAGAAGAAGATCAAGATGATGATGATGATGGCCAACGGTGAACAAATCGGTGTCGGTCGGCTGTCGGTGTGTTAGGCATCCGCTTTATGCAAAGATGCTGTGATCAATGATGATGATGGCCGCATGTCTTGGCACTAGATGATCAACCATAAAACTAAATCCAAAATTCGTTACAAACAAACACAATTATATGTTTCCAATATACGTGTTTGTTGTTTGTTTCATCGGTGTGAGTGTATTGCCAGCTCTCACCTGTACCATGGTTGTTTGGATCTTTTTGTACGTGCTGCTGGACATTTCCAATAATAATAATAATGTTGATATCTGTTTTATGCAAAGTTTACCTTCTTTTTTACTTTCTCCCGAAAGATACACACGCACATACGTTCAACAGGTAGATAGACAGGATGGCCTATATTTTTTTTCGTTCTCCCCACCAAGTTTTCCCTTCTTACCACCAGACAACAACAACAGGTAAAACAATTGCTATGATCTGTCTCTCTCTCTTGCTTTTAGCTACGTCCGTACGTTCCCGTGGACTCTCTTTTTCTCGGTCTCACCTGGACAAGTTTTGATCCAAGTTCTGCAGGTTCAGAAGTGAGAGTCTTTTCTCTTTTGCTTTGTCTCTCCGTGTATGTTTCAAGACAAAATCATCATCATCATCATCATTAATAAAATCGAATTACTTGAATGTTTTAGTTTGTTCAAAAAAAAAGAAATTCAGAAATTCAAAATCGATAACTTTGCATTGCTCCGCAACAAGTCTTCCCATTCCTCTCTCTCACTCTCATTGGCTCTCCATTGGTTAGTTTCGTGAAAGATTAAGCTAGTTCTTCAAGCTAGATCGGCTAGATCTGTGGTAAGCATTGATCTGTGGTTGATCATCTTGTTTGATACCCGCTCGTGGCGATTCCACACCACAAAGATTTGATCCAGATTTCTCGCTGAAAGAAATCAAGTTCAGATCTATCCCGCAGGCGAATGCAGCTTAGGGGGATGCACTGGAAAAACCTCCACGAGATGGTAGGACCTAACGCAGAGAAGATGCCCAACCTTCTCCGGTTTATAGTGTGTCTCGTCATCAGGTCAAATCATCACCGATGAACCAATCAGAGGGGAGAACGATTTGGTAGGCGTCAAACATGCACAGACTTGTACTGGTTAAAGCTGACCACTATTCTCCTTGTTATAGTGTGTCTCGTCATCAGGTCAAATCATCACCAATGAACCAATCAGAGGGGCGAACGGTTGTTATAGGCGTCAAACATGCACAGAAAATGGTACTGGCTGAAGCTGACCACTATTCTCCTTGTTATAGTGTGTCTCGTCATCAGGTCAAATCATCACCAATGAACCAATCAGGGGGTAGAACGGTTTTTGAAGGCGTCAAACATGCACCAGCACTGGTACTGGCTGAAGCTGATCGCTGCTTTGCATCGCTTTACAGTGGGCGTCTCTAATTTGAATTTGCTACATTTTTCCATTGAGCATGCGCAATGCTAAAGCTTTCAAATTTTTGCTGTTGTTGCACAGTTGGTTTTCCCGAATGTCCGAAAATGTCCCATTATCATGTCCTCTTTTGTGCTTTGTCCGGGATTGTGTTTTAAAGTTTTGTTTTGTTTTTTGCTTATATTTTACGTGGGATTTAGATTCGACGAACTTCCTACCAATCGGGACATCAATCGGGAAAACTAGTTTTAATTACATCTTTCCTTAGTTTTTACTTTTCTATTTTGTTTCTTTTTCTTTTTTTGATGTTTGAAGATGTTTGCTTGTTTGAACAGAGAAACACATACACGAACACATCAATTCATTAATCATTTGATCATATTGAAATTTAAGATCTTCCCCGACCACACCACTTTCGCTTTGCTTTGCGCGGTTCTTCTGGTTCCGCGGGCGTCCAACCAACCAGTACGCGTTCGGCCAACGTAGGTTGATGTCACAATCGGATGTCCAATGATGATGATGATGAATGTGATGATAATTATTATTGAAAACAATCAAAAGCGAATGAAATGAATAAATAATATACTTGTCCGAGATCGGAACCAAACCGACGGAATGAATTATATGGCGACAGTTGATGATTTTTCTATCGTTGTGGCCAGCCATTATTATTATCATTATCATTCTTATGATCGCTTCCTTGAGTATCCCTCGCCGCCGCTGCCGCTATTATGGTTGGTTATTATGATCTGTTTTTTTCCTTGAAAAAAATAAAAAACTTAAAAGTTCGTCGATACGAAAAATCAGCGACGACGATTCGATCCAAATTGTGACCAATAACATGTTTCGGTAATAATGTGCGTGTGTGTGTGCGACCACGGTTGGCCACGCTTTTTGGCCTTTTATGACCACTTAACCGTTTGTCCAACATCACTTGATCAATTGGTTGATCAATTATTATTATTGGTGGTTGGTTGCCCAGTTGATAAACACACACACAGTTAGTCGATCGCCATCGCGATACACAATGGATTTCGACCATTTGACCTTTGGGCGCCAGCTCGCGTATCCGCATTAATATTTTTTATCGTTTGCTTTTCGTTCATTATCGAATCCCTAATTAACCCGTGCGGGAAAACGTGATCGTGAATGTATCGTGAATGAATGAAAAACAAAATTTTCTCAAATTTCCAAAGTTCTAGGATCATAGAGGATCCAGGAGCTGCCACTGTTCGGCTGTTGATAATAATCAAACTGATTGGATTTGATTTATCTTCAAATCAAACTTTGAGCTAAAAGGGTTTAAAAAAAACAAATTTCCCCTGACAGATATGGCTTGATCCAAGCCACACAAAGTACATCTTGATTTGATTTATGTTTTTCCGCAAGTGTGTGTGTGTGTTTTTGTGTATGGTTTAAAACAAATCACACCATTATCCGGTATCAATGGTTACCATATTTCCGGATGGACATTGGATATTTTTTGCGCTCAAGGAAGGATTAAACAAAACGTTTCCAGGAATTTCTCTAGCTCTCTCGCGCTAATAATAGCGATAATGATTGTTTCCATAGAGAGTTGAGTATACGAAAAACAAAATGTATTTTTTGAAACAATGGAAATTTTTTGTTTCGGGAGAAAAATGGCCAGAAAAAATATGATGTCCAAGATAAAATCATCATCATCATCATTCTCTTGGTCGAGTATAGGAATTGTGAACCGCCGGAAAAAAATTCAAATCAAAGCCAGGTGATGGACGACTCCTTCGATATATCGATAGTTGGCATGCAGCAGCAGCAACAACATCAACAACAACAACAGCCACAGAACACGGCACAACACGACAACAACAACAACGGCAGCAAACAACGACGACAATCGACCATAACAAATGGTCGATGTTTACCTTCTTAGTCAATTTGTTTACCACTTTACCCGATCGAAAGATTGACTTTTATCCTTGTATTCTACTGCAATGTATCCAAATTATAATGATGTGTCCTAATGTATCTTAGTGTACATTTTGTTGCTATTATTGCATGAATTTGCGTTGTAAATACCATTTGGCAATTATTGTTCGATTGTGATTGATTAAATTATTTGGTTTGCTGGTCAGAAATAACCATTTCGTAGAACGAATTCCATCCCGAACGACGCAAAAAAAAAGATGAAAGATGATAATAATCTACGTTTCAGAGGACAAACATGGTTCGTCAAAGATGTTTGCGGTATTATTTGCGCCATTTTTAGGTGAGTAAACAGAATCAAACACACAAACCATCATTTTTTTCTACGAAATTCTCACGCCTTGATTTTTTGTTCGATTTTTTTCGCAGCTATTTGTTGATGATTTTTGCTCAATATGTCCTGATCACCATCATATTCATGCCAGAAGAGTTCACCATTTTTAAAATGATCAATATAGTCGTATTTGAATTTTTCACCTTTTTGGCCTTTGCAGCTCACCTGAGAACAATGTTTACTGATCCGGTATGTTCATTGGAGTTTTATGATACCTCGAAACGTTTACCATGGATTGCTTTGATTTTTTTCCGTCACCGATAGGGAGCTGTACCAAGAGGGACGGCCACCAAAGAAGCCATCGAACAGCTTGGATTGATTGATGGCCAAGTTTTATACAAATGTACCAAATGTTGTTCCATAAAACCAGAACGTGCACACCACTGTTCGGTTTGTCAAAGGTGTATACGAAAAATGGACCATCATTGTCCGTGGGTAATGATGATCACAATATATCGAAGATTTGGTTCGAAAATAATTATGCGAAAAAAATTACCTTTTAGGTCAACAATTGTGTGGGAGAAAACAATCAAAAATTTTTCGTTCTGTTCACCGTAAGATTTATTTATTTGCGTGAATTTCTGACACCGGAATGAATAATCTAATCCATATGCATAGTTTTACATAGCAATCCTCTCCATACATGCATTGGGAATGGTATTTAATCATTTTATGAAATGTTTAGACAACGATTGGAAACGTAAGTCGTGTTCGGTAACGGAAAATCAATATTCAATGATTGTATACATTTTTTGTTACTTGTATTTTTGTATACAGTTGATTCCAACTCGACTGCTTGCGGAACACCATTCAAAGATCCTAGAACTGGTCATATGATACAATCACCAGCACCGATCAATATCATACTATTGATTTGTGTTGTTTTCGAAGGATTATTATTCTCCATATTTACATTGATAATGTTCATCGTACAAATGCAAGCCATTTGGAATGATGAAACCAGTATTGAACAATTGAAAAAAGAGACCGGTAAACGTTGGAGCCGTCGACAACGGTGGCGAAGTTTGCGTGCAGTGTTCGGCCTCAAAGGTTTTAGCTTATCGTGGTTTTCTCCATTCACCAGAGTGGAATCCAATGCCTATGTTGAATCCAATTACACTGTTTGAGCTGATTGATATACATCCAACGAAAACGAATCCAAGACGATGATGATGTTCAAGGATTTTCATCTGTTTTTTTATTTTATTTTTCTCTCTTTTGTAAATAATTAAAAACTGTTTTTTTTGTTTTTTGTTTATTCGTGAATAAATTGCAAATATGTATTCTTGGATATGTCACTGTCTTGTGTCATGGGAACCAGAAACAGGTTTTTTCGTTAAGCAACGATATCATAAATCATCCGGACAAAACCGTGTTATGGAAAATGGTTAAAAAAAAGCGATCATGAGTGTGTGGTGTCGATGGTGGTTATTTGTGGTTGTGGTTGTGGTTAAATTCTCGCCCATCCTGATTGATCACGTTGTTGGTGGTGGTGATGATGGTACTTTGATTTTCTATTTTTGAAATCAATTTAGAAACGACGACGAATATGTGTAGCGCGCGAATAATATGTGGCGAATCCTCGAATGCACACTGATCACACTGATCACACATTTAGAGGGAGGAAGGTGTTCAATATTTGAAATGAGAAAAAAAAAGTAATTTTGCGCGTTGCGTCGTTGTCGTTGTTCTTCGCCACATTCTAAATCGAATATTCTTTTATATTCACACCCGTGTGAACATTGGCTTGGCTTGGTTCAGGCAAACACTGATAGGAGACGATTGAAAGGCGCGAAAAAGAGTAGCAATCTGAAATGGTTTTTTTTTATTCTTCTTCTTCATCATAATGATGATGGTGGTGGTGATGGCGTCGAGAATCCCCACCAAGAATCGCCGAAAAAAAATCAATTGTGGAGACCATCATCATTGATGACAGTGGTACCAGTAGCAGCAGCAACAGCAGCAATATGGCTGGACCGCCCCTAAATGTGGAGCACATCCGACAAGATTGAATCTTCTTGTTCTTCTTTTATTTTTTTTTGTATTTGGCGCCATCGAAAGATAGTGGTAGATTGGTTTTTTATTATATTGGCGCCCTTCCTTCTTCTTCTTGGTCTTCGTTGTCGTCGTCTTCGTTGTCTTGTCAGCTATTCATCATTTGAAATATCAAATTGATTTTTTTTCTCGGGTTTCTGTGTGTGTGCTTTTTTTTCGGTTCTTGCCCACTCTTGATTTTCTTTCGGCCATCGCGTCGTCGACGATCGGGTTGTCGGGTGGTCTCATCATCATCATTTCACCATTCGAAGATGGTGCCCACTTTTGTTGGGCGCGCGCCTTGTAGTGTTAAATGATACACACCCGCCCGCGTTAAAAGTTCATTATCACATCTTCGTTTTTGTTTCAATTAACCATCTTGGTGGTGGCGGGCGCCAAAATGGAAATTTGTTTTCAATGTGATTAATTCATCACCCAAACAGATCAACATGTTTTTGTGCTTTTGTTTTGTTTTTTGTTCTCTTACGCTTCGATGGTTTCTGGAACTCCTCTCTGGATTCTCTTCATTTCCTTTTGCCCCCCTGTATTCATGATGATATGTGGCCAAGAATCCGTTACTTTGTTCCGTTCGATTCTTCTTCTTCGTGAAAGGTGTGTCGATTCTGGCCTGTGAGGATATTGGAATTATATGTTAATGCTTCAAGGCACTAGTAGTCGCCATAATCATCAAATCAAATCAAATCAAATTCTTCTACTGGATTTAATTGAATTGTATTGTGTAATTAATTTTGAATGTGATGTTGATGCAAACTAATATCATCGTTCCAAAACGAGGCTAAGATCCGCAATCAACATTCAACAATCGACTTCTTAAACGATGGCCAATCAATCTACGGCCAGTCAACAATTGATGATCGATGATGTTGCACCACCACCACCAGCAGCATCAACACCACCGTTGTCGTCGGATTCGATGAAAAAAAGAAAAAAAAGCGAAAACATTTTGGACACGATTGGCGGGAAAAATCACCTGAACAAACCGACCATATCCGGTGTGTGCAAAAGCATCTCCTGCACCACTCATCTAGGTGTTTGTCCTACAAAAACAACGACAAATCAACAAGATTCAACAACATTGGTGGTGGTGTCCAATTCCTCGGCTGAATCTGGAACCAAGGATGACCACCGGAAACGATCATTTGGTTCCAAAATGATGTTGTCCAATTCATCAGTATCCATATTGAAAGCTAATAAAAACTATTTTCAACATTACCATTATAGACATGGTTCGACCAATCAAAATCAACCACAAAAGAAGCAAAAGCAAAAGCAACAACAGTATCATCACCATATGGCGCCAAACAAAGGCCAGAACAATAATAATAATAATAATCCACAATTGCATCAGATCTGGATCGACAATAAAAATCAACGAGAACATTGGGATAAAAAAATTGAATTCTTATTGGCCGTGATCGGTTTTGCCGTGGACTTGGGAAACGTATGGCGTTTTCCCTACATTTGTTACCGTAACGGTGGAGGTATTGTGTCCTTGCTAATATATTATTATGATGATCAACATCATTACATAATTTGACCTCTTTTATCCATCCATGTTGATGGATATTATCGAATCTCGAATAGGTGCATTTCTCATTCCATATTGCATAATGTTATTGTTTGGCGGTTTGCCATTATTCTATTTGGAATTGGCGTTGGGCCAATATTATAGCAGCGGATGTCTTACCATTTGGAAACATCTATGTCCTATTATGAAAGGTAAATAGGTATCTTTTGGGCCACACCCCCTCTCTCAGCAAACAAAAATCCGTTTGAGAATCGGAATTTCGGCGCGAATTTCGAATTTCGAATTCAAAAAAATTAGCATATTTCTGCCCCCAAGCCATGATAATGATGGTCCAATTGAGAAAGTTGATGTAGAAATTTTCATAAATAAACACGCCAGGATATTGGGGGCCTTAGCATTGCTCCCACCTTCCGGTTATGCTTGCTTGTATTTTTGATTTTTCAATTCAATTTTTTTTCGTATTCGTTTTTCGTTTCGTCCCTCTCTTTCTCTCTGTTTGTCTCGCATTTCCTTCCTTTTTGTCCATCCAGGTCTTGGTTATGCAATCTGTATAATCGACGTCTATATGGCCATGTATTATAATACGATCATTGCATGGGCATTGTATTATTTTTTCATATCCATCGGTTCGATGGCCAATCTGGAATTACCATGGCAAAGCTGCAATAATGAATGGAATACTGAACATTGTCGTACGATGCAACAGCGACGTTTGGAGAACAATTCATCCAATTCAGTTAGTCCGGCTCAAGAATATTTTTTGTAAGTCATCATCATCGGCATCATCGGCATCATCGCCATCATCTCGATTCTTTTTCGATTCTGGATTCTCGATTCATCCATTATTTTAGCGGCACACCCACATATCTCTATCAGGTCGTTATTGTGTCTTCGTGTGGCTTGTTGGTGGTCGTGTCAATGATGGTTGGTTGCAGCCAGCCAACACAATTGATGATAAGACAGAGAAAAGAATCGGTTAGGCAATTTAACAGGGGACCTAGGATCCATCATCACCACCACCACAACCATTCTCTTATCTATGCTAAATAGATCCAGCCAACCAACGACGACGGAGACCCAGAATTCAATTCAATTGAATCCGTTATCGCCGTTAGTCGCCTTTAGTTTTGGGCGTGATGATGGATGTGCATTCTGTTTGGCGCCCTTCTCTTTTTGTTCTATCTTCTTACACCACAAAGAATATGTTTTGGTTTATCAGCAGCATAATCATTATTCACACACACATTTTATTAGAGGTTTTCCCCTCATCATTTCGAGAACCCAGAATCCAGGATCCAGGATCCAAGTCCCGGTTCCCAGTTTTCCTAATTCAAAATCATCATCATCTTCTTCTTCATTGTTTTTGGTTTTCGGTTCCCGGATCCACGCCCTCCCCCATAATCTAGCAACCACGTGCTCCATATTGATGCATCCACGGGCATCGATTCATTGGGCCCAATCCAGCCAACCCTGGCAATTTGCCTTATGATTGTGTTTTTGGTTGTCTATTTTTCATTATGGAAAGGTGTCAAAAGTACCGGAAAGGTAATTGATGTTTGTAGCTTGTGTAGCGTGTGAGTGGGTGTGTCTATACTCTTGAAATTCTTGAACCAAACAGGCGGTCTGGGTCACAGCTCTATTTCCGTATTTTGTCATATTCGTGCTATTAATCCGTGGTCTAACATTGGAAGGTGCATACGATGGTATCCTTTATTATATATCACCAGATTGGAACAAGCTTTATAGTATGGATGTTTGGATCGATGCTGCCACACAAATATTCTTCTCCCTTGGCCCCGGTTTCGGTACGCTCATGGCCTTGGCTTCCTACAATAAGTTCCATAACAATTGTTATCGGTGAGTATTTTTTTTCAAATTTAATTTCGCGCCAAAAATTTCCCGCCGAAATCCCAAAAAATCCGAGATTCATTTCAATCCATCATTGTTTGTTTGTCTGTTTCCCCATATTCGAATCCAGTGATGCAATCATCACCAGCAGCATTAATTGTTTGACCAGTTTTGTGGCCGGTTTCGTAACATTCTCCATATTGGGATATATGGCCAAACAGCTCAATAAAGATATCGAAAATGTGGCCGCAAATGGTTTGGATTCTTTTCTTATTTTCTTCATTTCACTTTCAATAGTTCGTTCGCTCTTGCATAACACCTCGTTTTGGTTTTTGTTTGGTTTGCTTGGCGTGTTTGCCGTTCTTCTTGTTGTGTTTATCGTAAAGGTCCTGGTCTAGTATTCATCGTATATCCGGAAGCAATAGCCACCATGTATGGTTCGGTATTTTTCTCCATAATCTACTTTTTGATGTTGATCACATTGGGCTTGGATTCAACTGTATGTGCCCCCTAGATTGTTTCCCTAGGCCCGGGCCTTGGCGGCCTTCATTTATTCTTGTTCTTTTTTATTTGACTCTCCTATGGATCCTGGATCGTTCCTAGTTTGGCGGCCTAGAAGCAATGATAACCGCACTGTGCGACAACTATCCACAGTTGTTGCGGAGAAATCGGGAAATATTCGTAGCAATACTTATTACCATGATTTATCTATGCGCATTACCGACCACCACTTTTGTAAGTTGTAATGTAACTTGAAAATCTCCCGCCCCCGCACCCTCTTCCTCTCTCCCCGGTTGTGAATCTTGAATCCTGATTTCATTGATTATCATTGATCAAGGGTGGTAACTATCTGATCACATTGCTGGATGAACATGGTACGGCACTGTCCGTTTTGTTCGTGGTGTTCATTGAAACATTGGCTATTTGTTGGTTTTACGGTAAGCGATACTACATTGCCTCGGCGCTAACATGATTGGTTGATTGGTTGTTACCACTCCAAATTGTCGTTGATTTGATTCGATATGTTTAGGTACGGAAAAAATATCCAATCAAATCAAAGAGATGCTTGGACATAAACCGGGGATATTCTGGCGCGTTTGCTGGCAATGTGTTTGTCCATTATTTTTGGGCGTAAGTGTGTATACCCGAAATGCTTGCTATTTATTGATTGATTGATTGATACAATGCGATAATGTTCTCGTTCCTGTTCCTGTTACATAACAACTATCAGTTCATAGCATTCGCAAGCTTGATCAACAAGGCACCGTTACAATTGAACGAGTACCTATTCCCGCAATGGTCGGTGATTGTCGGCTGGATAATCACATTATCATCGTTGAGCTGCATTCCATTATATGCAATCTATCATCTGTTTCATACGCCGGGTGATGGCCTGTTTCAGAAGATTTTGAATTCTTTTCGGCCGAGCGCCGGAACCACTACCACCACCATCGGAACCGCCGCCAACACCGCCAACAATAACAATAATAATAATGAATTGTTATTGCTAACTTCTAGGAAAACTTCGATGGCCAACACCATTACCACGACGACACAAGCCAACAACAATGATGATGATGGTGAAATGATGGTGGTGACGGAGGTGGACAAGTTTCTGGATTTAGATTTAGAATTACATCAAATCATTACGGATACGATCGGTGATCTGGTTTGATCTGGTGTCTTTGCAAATGTTTTGTTTTTGATTTTCGATTGTTTTTTTGTTAGAAACAGAATCTCATCTTGTATTATTGTAAATAGCTGCCAGTCTTCAAACTCTTTTGAATCAAACAAGTGTGTCCGGTACTTAGTCCAAACCACACACACACAAGCTCAGCTCAGTTTTACCGTTATAGATGATGTAATCAGAATGATAATAACCATGCCTATTGATATCACATTTACCAATAACAATAACAATAATAATAATGATAATAATAACCGAAATATGATACGCCGAAGCTTAATTGTGTCTCCCACCACAATCATTGGGCTCCACAACCAATTTATTGGACGCCATGGATCGTTATCGTCATCGCAGCATAACTGTATTTGATCCAATCATCATCATTGGATTCTCTGTAACAACCACCGAATAACGGGAAACCAGCATCCTAATAACCGACAACCAGAGCAGAGCAGAGCAGAAAAAAATCCATAAGTGCCGTGTGTATTCCCCGGTTGTTAGAGAGAGCGAGAAACAATCATATTTAATTTGGTCGCGTTCACACACCCACATACAGGCACACACACCCCTCGGTTGGTGCTCTCTCCCAACAACTGTATCCGAACAACTATAGGGATGTGGATGTCAAACCAGAAACGTAATTAAGTTGTAAAACCGAAGACTAAAAAGATCCTAAAGTGATACACACTGGCACACGCATACCAAAGACCGGAGACCATGATACAGAGAGAGACCATGGAGAGACAAATTGGGTTAATCAGAAAATATTCGCGCCCGTGTGTGCAACGAGTGGAACGTGTGAATTGGTCGATTGATGAACCGCTCAATCGAACAAGAATTTCGGCTCCAATTTTGCCCTCTTGGTTCGCCATTGTATCTAGGTGACGGACGAAGATTTCAGAAATTCATTCATTTATTCTCCACGCTCAATATCAACCATTGGAAATTCCAGGATTCTCCAATCATCTCCATTTGGATGGCAACCTAGAGCGAGAGAGAGCGAGGGAGAGAGTGGGAGAGTTCTGGATCTTGGTCCAACGTTCATTTTTCCCTCGTTTTTCTACTTTTTGCCCTGGTATTTCCAATCAAAGATTTTTTTTTTCTAATTTGACTAGCTTTGCTGTGTGCCCAACCTTCAGCATCGCGCATGTGTCTACTAAATAGAGCGTTGGACCAATCAGAGAGAGGAATACACCTTCTTCTACTGTTTATAGTGTGTCTCGTCATCAGGTCAAATCATCACCAATGAACCAATCAGAGGGGCGAACGGTTGTTATAGGTGTCAAACATGCACAGACTCTGGTACTAGTGTTATAGGGCTGATCGCTGCTTTACATTGCGTTTATAATGTGTGTGTGTCTCGTCATCAGGTCAAATCACACGAATGAACCAATCAGAGGGTCGAACGGTTGTTATAGGCGTCAAACATCGGCCCAGACACTGGTACTGGTGTTAAAGGGCTGATCGCTTTACATTGCGTTTATAGTGTGTGTGTGTGTGTGTGTCTCGTCATCGAGTCAAGTCATCGCATTGGACCAATCAGAGAGGGGAATATAGTAGCTTCGTCTCTTGTTGTGCCTATAGAAATGCTTGGTGGGCTTGGCCTGAACACTATAAAAAGCTGTAATACAATTCAAGTTTGCAATAGGACATAAATTGAATGAAATTGAAAATTGTCTGGTCTTTATTCGCGCGCACCAGATGGCGCGATTTGCTGAAAAATTCAAATTCAAATTTCCGAAAACGCGCTAACGTTCTCTCCAATCATCGCATTGCGCGTCTCGCCCCGAATCCGCCCAAATCGTGAGCTGACCATAACTCCCAAATTGAGCGGGGGAAACAAACAAACAGAAGAGCTGTTTGGGAGCCATTGAATCCGATGGGAGCCATCCAATCCTGAATAATGGATCCTGTGATACAGGTAGAATTATGGCCGAAAGAATGGCTACTTAAAAAATATGGATGAAAATATGATTTGTGTAGAAAGTGATTAGTTTTGTTTTCGTTGTTGTTTGTTTGTTTGTTTGTTTGTTCTTGAAACACGAATTGCCACTGCCGATGCTCAACAACCTGCTTCACGAATCACGAATCATCATCATCATCATCATTATCTTCTGCTGAAAATAGCGAAAATCATTTTTTGCTTTTCCTTCCCCGCTTGCCAATGGCTTTCTCCCTTCCGAACGAAACAAAAACCGTTGGCCAAATCGTTTCAAAGTCAATGTCTTTGAGCTTCTTTTTTCTCCCATCGCTGATCGCTCCCATCGACAAGGATCTTCTTGTTAGTAGGATAATAAACAAGAATCTTGTTTCCATCAAGCTCTCTCTCTCTCTCTCTCTGTTCCGGGCTTTGATTTAGATTTATATGGGATTGGATTCGAAATTACCCAAAAAAATAAAATAAACACACACACATTTCCTTGATTCTCTCTCTTCGTTTCTTCCTTTGTCGTCGCCGTTGTTGTTGCTGTTTCTGCCTCACACATTCTCTTCCTGGCGGCATTGAAAAAATCGACTTGATTCAATCAAACTACGGCGCGCGTGCCTTAGACTTTATGTCAATATTGCTACATGTGGATATGTGGATGCTGGATGATTCCCAAATTTTGTTTCTCTTGTTGTTTTTGTCTTCCATCCAACATCCATTCTTCACGATTCATCACATCACACTACGGAAATCGAAATAGCAAATGGCTCTGGTCATCGATCCGTGTTCAGTGTGTGTGTGCGCGTTTCGTTTGCTTTGCGTGAGGATTTTTTTTGCATTTGCAAATCGGATGCCGGAGTTTCTCACGCCGATAGGTCAAATACCTGGCTGCTGCTAAGCAGTACCAAAGCGTATTACCGATAAGGTGAGATGATCCTCCCGGAACTGATACCTACATGTCAGATTAAGGGGGAGTGGAGGGAGGGGGAGGAAGGAGGAGAGAAAACCGTTATTTAAGGGGGAAGGGAAAGGGATGCGAATTGGGCGACGACGGGGGTTTTTTCTCGCTCACTACCTCTTCTTTCAAGCCAAGATTGATCGATGGCGATCGGTGATGGTGGACATACATTCTTGGTGGTGTCCAAGAATATGTAGCCACAGAAGCAGCCACCGCATCCATTCAGGGGAATTCATTCGATTCGATGTGTTATGTTATGTGCTGATTTATGACATGCTCGTGGTGGCGATTAGGTCGTGATTATGATGATAAAGATGGAGATGATGAAGATGGTAAAGATGATGATGATTTTTGGGGATTTTTTCGCTCTCTCTCGCTATCCTCGGCCGCTGTCGCCTGAATACACAACGTTTCCGCCGAAGCGAAGATGTTGTGTATATTTGCGGCTAATCTATGCGAAATCTATCCTGCGATGCCCATCGCTGGATGCTTCAAGGGGGAAGAGTGAAATCATCATCATCATCCGCATCCATTCAGTCACCATCCATCCAAAGTTTCAATGTTAAGGACTTATTAGGATTTCTGCCACTCTGTACTTGTGGCTTGTGGCCGTGTGTGTGTGATAGACATTTCATCAACACACACAAGAAAAATAAAATCCATTTTTTCCACAACAACGACAATCAAAGGGAAAACACACACCACAACCACCACACATATTCTCTTCCAATTGAACCTCCGCTTATTATATCAAAATGAAGGCAATGAATGAACACACCACCACACCAAGTGACAATGGCCATGAAGAACGACGACGACGAAACATCGTCGTTGGCTGTTTCCATAGTCGTCGTTATGATTATTATTGCTTTATGGATATGTCGCGCGAGCTTGTTGTTTCGATATTGATTGAAGCATCTCGCTTGAAGCCGAAGAAGTAATTATTGGCCAAAAAAACGGAAGACAACACAAGCAATCATCATCATCCATCCACCAATGATATTACCTCATTGATTGGATTCATTCGGGAAAAAAATCCGATTTCCTCCCTTCGATAACGTCGAACGACGACGACGACGAGGAGGTGGGTTTTTTGGGCGTACGCCCCCACACACTTGATGGTTGTGAAAGCATCACTCTTGCACTCCAATTGCCACATTGTCGACCTACCAACCTACCTACCTACCAAACTGCCTGCCTACCTCC
>JAOZJS010000370.1:0-39604 GCA_025882695.1 Amerodectes protonotaria | reverse complement strand
TGTATTTTCTATGGGAAAATCGCAAAATTTTCATTTTTTTGCATTTATTTCCAATTTATGGACAATTTTTAGGTTGATGTTAGCCAAACATAAACCAACCTCACGCCAATCGCCAGTCGTCACGCGCCGTCTATTGGCAATTGCCTAAATGCCTAAATACCTATTACAATCAATTCAAACGCCATCTGGTGTTTTTGATTTTAAGTATTTTTTTCCATGCAAACGTCGAGTTACGAAATATTGCATCACACAAACTGTGTTTACACAACAAAATCAAAGAAACCGAATCAAAGATGACAGAGGGACTTTTACAAAGTTTAATAATTAATTCAATTTTTTAATGTACAAATTTCAATCAATAATCTTGTATTATTGGTGTAATCGACCTGACTTGTTTTTTTTTGTTTGTTGTAAAAAATTTTGCAGAAAAATCAGAAAGATAGACTCCGGCTCATTTGCCTTTAGCTTGCAATGGAGTTCCCTTATCTTTACCACGAAGTTTGATGCCCAAAGCGCGTTCCATTTTGGCCAAAATCTGTTGATTAGGAATGGCTTTTCCTGCTTCATATTCGTTGACCACTTGTGGTTTTTCGCAAATTTTGGTGGCCAATTCTTTTTGGGTCATACCGATCTTTTGTCGTTGCATTTGGATCAATTTGGACACATCCATTCCGACATGATTGTGGTGAAAATCTTCGGTTTCTTGATCCAATTTAACAGCATTCACACTTGGTCCACTGGCATGTTTGTTGGTGGCGGCATTGTATTTTTTCGTGGTTTCAATCGGGGCACCAGTTTTCATTGCTTGGTTGACGGCCTGTTTGCTACGCAACTCCGAAGCCTTCGGGGGACGTTTATGCAGCACGGTAACTTTGTCCCAATCACTCATTGTTATTTTTCTTTATTTGGGAAACAGAAAAAACGGAAAATAATTGAAGAGAAACACGCAAACACACACGAAAACTCGAATTCGAACGAAAACTTGGAAGAATTGAGTTGGAATCACTTCACCAAAAATAAAAAATAAAAAAAAATGGGCACGCTGTGCCTAAACATAAATGATGTGACGGTGTAAAATTTTCGAATTTTTATATCCGACAAACAACAAAACAACAACAACAACAATACCCTTGTGATTTGGAATTAAATTTTGATGAAATAATTAAAAAAAAAGTTCCAAGATGATCCACAAACAGAATTCTCGAATAATATTCGTTTGGATACACTGTTCAGTAATGCACTAAACAAACAAACATATTGTTGTGGTGGGAAAAAACCAATTGTCAAATGAACCAAAATCCTATAAAAGGGTTAATCAATGTAACGATGATAACGATGATGGTTCCTGATAGTGATGAATTTCATCATCAGCATCAGCCAAAACGATGGGCGGCATCAATGATTATTTTTGTTGTTCGTATTGTTGGGAATATCCAGTTTAACGGCTGCCAAACGTGTTGGTGTGCAGAGTTGGTTATTTTTTGTTGTTGTTGTTTTCACACATCATCTAGCTGGACTTTTGGTGTTGTTTTTCGAGTGTGTGTGTGTGTGTATTCGTGTGTTCGTGTGTTTGTTATCAGCGTTGTGACTAGTATTTTGAAGATTATTTTCACCAAGAGCGCATGCACACACACACGAATACACATACATTGACGATTCACGTTCATTCATGCACAGGCAGCAGCAGCAGCCAGATTTAGCTTCTCGCTATGTTCTTGCGGAGAAGCTGTTTTTTTTCGTTTCCAGTATCTTTTGCTTGCTTGCTTGATTCAGTTGAAATCATCGACGACGACGACAACAACAATAATAATAACATACAACCATATATACCTCGAACAACAATACCATGGTGGAAAAACCTGAACATCTTCACATTTCGAATTTTTAATGTTAATGTTGTTGAAAAATGAAAATCAAGATTAATACGGTTTCGGTTCGGTTTTCAATTCAAATTTTTTTTGATGACATTTATCATTAACCTACAATCATCATCGGTCGGTTCCGATTGGTTGGTTGAAATATGTTCGGTAAGGAACATTGCCATTTTGAATCATCACAACAATCATCATCATCAATGACGACTACGACGACCACGACGACCACCAAAGCCAGAAGAAGTTAGCCTTCAATGGATGTTCTGCTTACAGGAATTTACGAATTGAAACTGGACACTCCTCAACATTCATCATAGCGTTGCCTTTTTTTCTCCAAATTGTTTGTTTGTGTGTGTGTTTGCTGTTTGCTGGTGGTGGTGTATTATTGTTGGCGATCGATCATTTTGATCGTGACCATCATCATCATCAGTGATGAGTTCTCTTGTGACACTATCTTATATTATAAAGGCAAAATTTCGTAGAAAATTTTACCTATCACTGTTTCTGTCCTGGTTGATCTTTCAAAAATGTATTTTTTGTTGGTCATCCGGTACATATCCCAAGTTGATTGCACCGGAACCTGCTTGCGATGAACAAGATTGTTTGCATGGTATCTGTCAAGGTAATCGTTGTATTTGTGATTTTGGATGGCAAGGAAACGCCTGTGATCAATGCGGTGGTCGTATCCGGTATGTTTATTTTGTACTCCCTAATGTACATTCGAATTGAATTATTTTTATAATTATTCTTGAATAGAATAAATTCAACATTTGGTTATATAACCGATGGCCGAGGAAATTATAGCTCCGATTTGCAATGTACTTGGCTAATTGATAGTGAAACATCCAATGCCACCATACGTTTACAAATTGAATTCTTCGAAACCGAATGCTCATGGGACCATTTGTACATATTTGATGGTGATTCGGTCCGTGCTTCGCTGATTGCCGCACTAAGTGGATCGTTGATGAATGAAAATCAACAACAACAGCAACTACAACAACAACGATATAAAATTTCGGAAATAACCACCAAATCGGGCCGAGTCTATCTTTATTTTTACAGCGATGCTGCATACAATATGAGCGGTTTCAACATTTCATTCAGTATTAATTCATGTCCAAGAAATTGTTCAAACAATGGTGTTTGTGTTGGTGACCAGTGTACTTGCAATGCTGGATTCGAAGGCTTGGCTTGTGAGCAACCAATATGTTTGAATGATTGTTCCCAAAAAGGAATCTGTGATCGTACCGGACATAAATGTGTCTGCAACTATGGCTATGTTGGTGTGGATTGTAGCATAGTCAAAGATGATGGATATTGGCTTTCAATTAGTACCACTAATGTTCCTAATGGCCGAGCATTGCATCAAGCTGTGATCTATGAAGATACGATGTTGGTTGTAGGTGGGGAATTTTTTTCCAATGACCAAGAACCATTCCTAATCAAATATGATATGAAACTTAAAAAATGGGACGCCAATGTTGATGCCAAAATCAGCGAACAAAAACCGGCCGATCGTTTTGGCCATTCGGCCATCGTTTTCAATCACACACTTTTTGTTTATGGTGGTATCCTACGCAATGGAACTATTGTTGCAGAATTGTGGAGCTACAGTTTAAAAACCGGTGTTTGGACCAAAGTTTTCGATGATGATTCGTTGATTAATTCCGAACAATTTTGCTGCCCAATACCATCGATGTCACATACCGCTACTTTGGTCAACAACATAATGGTGATAATTTTTGGTTACAATCCAACTTTTGGCCATTTGAATCATGTTCAATATTTTAACATTGGTAAGTGTGATCCAACAACTAAAAACATTAAATTTTGGTTGTGATTGATGTTTTCCATTCCATTGTTTAGATGACAATGAATGGAAACTGGTCAAAGCAACCGGTGCTTTGGTGAAAGGTGGTGTCGGTCATACCAGCACCTATGATCATTTGAGTCGTCTTATCTATGTGTTTGGCGGTTATCATTCGATTAGCTTCTCGGACGGTGCCCTAGTAGATTTCCTCTATGCGTTTGATCCGAAAAAAGAATTCTGGTTTGTGCGAAAAAAAATTTGATAAATTTAATAAATAATTTCATGTAAAAATTATGTTTCAGGATAATATTATCGCCAAGCAATCAACCACGCTATCTGCATTCAGCTTCACTTTTAAATGGTCTATTGTTAATCTATGGCGGAAATGGCCACAATTCAAGCCAGGATGACGAATTGACTTGTTTTTCATCAAATTTTCTTGCTTACGATATATCCTGTGATACTTGGAAAATGTTGGATGATCCAATATTGTCGAACGTTTTCGATGATACGATCATTGGCCGTTATGGCCACACAAGCGTGGTGTATGATGAATCGCTTTATGTGTTTGGTGGTTTCAACGGTATCATGCACAATCGATTGATGCGGTACATTCCCGGTAATTGTTCCAATATTGAAACGACTGAAGAATGCCATCGGAAAAGGATTGGATCGAAATGCGTTTGGAACAAGGAGAAAGGAATATGTCAATCATATAATCAAATTAAATACTCACATAATTATTGTGATGAACAACTGCGGGCCAATATGACTGAATTATGCCAAAAGCAAACCATTTGTTCTTCGTGTTTGAGAAATTCCTATGAATGTGTTTGGTGTGGGGATTTTTGCCAACATAAAAAATGCAATCCATTGATGAAAAATCAATCGCCCAAGGAGCAAACATTCGCGAAGAGCATCAATGATGCTAAAATGTGCGAATCACGTGATCTGCATATTTCCAATTGCGATAAAATGCACAATTGTCAATCATGCCAGAATGAACACTATTGTACATGGCAACGAGATCGTCGTTGTACCAGTTTGATGTATGAAAAATGGTCGGAAATCCAAACGGAAACGTTGAATCTGCCGGAAGATTTGCTGATAAATTGTGATCCACCTTGTCATACGCGCAACACATGTGCTAATTGTACCCAGGGTTCGTGTATGTGGTGTAGCTCACAGCAACGTTGCATTGAATCCAATGCATATTCCGTAATCTATCCGATTGGCCAGTGTATGGAATGGACCACGCATCAATATAAGTGTTCGATGATTTTGTGTTCAGATATACAAACATGTGATAAGTGTCTAAAAAATCCACAATGTGGTTGGTGTGATGATGGATCCGGTACCGGTGCTGGTTTTTGTCGGCCCGGTTCGTTACGTCGTCCGGATGATGTTAACATTACGGTGGCAACATGTCCACATTGGCATTTCACCGATTGCCCTAAATGTCAATGTAATGGACATAGCCGGTGTACGCTGGTGCCCGGTGTTTGTGATCAACTTTGTCAACATAATACGGAGGGTGCCAATTGTGAACGTTGTAGACCACGGTTTTTCGGCAATCCAATCAACGGCGGTATGTGTAAGCCTTGTTTTTGCAATGGTCATAGTGATCATTGTCATCGGGAAACGGGAAAATGTAGCTGCACCACCAAAGGTATCATTGGAAATTTTTGCGAAAAATGCGACGAACGTGATTATGTGGGCAATCCGCAAGATCTGAATGGTTCATGTTATTATAATCTGTCCACAAGCTATTCGTATACATTCAACATGTCCAAACCGGATGATAAATTTTATACAAAAATCAATTTTATCAATACACCATCATCGCCGGAGATTGATATCGAATTTTCGGTACAATGTCAAGAAAGCGCACTAGTTAACATTTCGGTTGGATCTAGCACCAATTCCAGTAATTATGATCATGATCTGATCTGTCGGATAGTACTCATACTAATTTGTCTGTTTTTTGGTCGTTCTATCCCAACAGGTTTGACCGTCATTCGACGTTTGTATGAAGCAATGCGATGCGGAAACATCAAACTTCGTTTTGCTTATTCCGATTTGATCATCAAGAATGCCACGTTTTTGGTCAATGTTTATGGATTTCATACGCCGTTTTTGTTGCAGATTTCCTTTTCGCAACATCGTAACATTGATATTTTGCATTTTTTCCTAACATTCTCCGGGTAAAGTTCTCGTATTTTTGTTTTCCGATAACCGGAAGTTGTGTGTTGTTCCGCTAATTGATCTCTTTTTTTACCTCAATGCAACAGTTGTTTTCTAACATTGCTAATTGTTGCGGCTATTCTCTGGAAGATCAAACAAAGATATGAATTTCATGTTCGAAGACAGGTTTGAGAACAAACATTCTTGATCAAAATCGTGATGATGAGATTCATTAATTTTGTTTTTCTCACAATCACAATCATCGTTGTAGCAACTTTTCGTCGAACTAGAACAAATGGCATCCAGACCGTTTGCCGGTGTATTGGTACAGATCGAGGAGGATAACCAAGCGGTTAGCAATCCATCACCGATAGCATTGGAACCATGCACCAATGGAAAAGCTGCCGTATTGACTCTTTTGATCAAACTTCCGACCGGAAATCAATCGATTCCACCACCAGGTATAATGTTTTGCCCCCCAAAAAAACTTCGCTCAATAATAATAATCCCTTTCAAAACCGAAAAAACCAACAGGTCAAACCGGAATCGCATTAGCATCGGCACTGGTTACATTAGGAAACGTATCGTTGGAACAAAATTGCCGTAGAGACCAGGAAAAGGAAAAGACCCAGCTGCAGAAGCAGTTGTCAACCAATTCGACCAAATTGAATGATTGCTCAACCACTGGTGTTTGAAGAAAGTGAAGGCGGGGTCGTCTAGTTATTGATTTTTTTTTTGGAAATTTTACAAGCAAAAAAGTTCGTGTACCTGTAAATAATTTTCCGCGCTAGTCAAAGGACTCACAAAACTTTTCAATCATCATTTTTAAATACAATTCATATTATCATCAACACACACATATCCATAAAATTAAAAACATTGAAAACAAGAAACAGTAACAAAGACAAAATAACAACCATTGTGATAATAATAATGATATTTGGGAATCAATTTGGAATCAATAAATGAGAATTTGATAAATGATATTATTATTATTATTTTTTTGCTCGATCAAGAACTGACAATGGACAAGCTATCGATCGTTTTGAATAGTTGATCTTGTTCCGCCAATCGATCCTGTTCGGTACCATCAAATTTCAATTCAGATTGACTAATTGCCTTGCAACTGGTACCAGAGTGGTGAATGTTTGAACAAATAAATGCGGCCAATGATGGCTGAAAATAATCGATACGTTTCTGTATGAACAATGGTAGTTCTCTTTGCATGGTGGCCATCAATCGTTGCATATCGATCCGGTTTTGTTTCAATAATTGTTCATATCGACGTTGTTTTACCACGATATTGGCCGTTCGATCACAGCGTGCGTATTCGGACAATTTTTGTGAATATTTTTTATCATCATTGCACAGTTGCTCGTAGCGTTTGATGGCACTTTTGATTTCATTGAATGCTATCTGAAATTTTTTTCAATGGTTCCGTTACAGTACGATTTATGTTAATGGCCATATCTTGGCGATTGTTCATTGAATCATTGATTAATTCATTCCAACCTTGAAGCAAATGAGATAATTTCTCTTCACTTTGTTGCAATGATGTCAAACTGGATAGATTTCCAATCATCCTTTTTTCCACACAATTCAAACCATACAGGTGGTTGTTCAGCTTTTTGAATTCATCGTAAACATTTTTACGGAGCTTCTCGTATCTGCGAATGGGATCGAGAAAAAAAATGGACGCGAGCAAAATAAGAATTAAGATCAGGATTCCCAACAAAACAGAAAAAGGAAACAATCCACAAAAACAAACCTGTTGATCAATTCAATCTCATTGCTAAGAGAATCATCTTGATTTGAATTTGGTGCCGAAGAAGAGGCTGGATTAGTTTTAGAAGCGAACATTATCCAAAAATAGTTTTCCAATGGCGCAGTTCCAGAGAGCGAGAGAATATCAACAACAAATAAGAATTATTGGGGATTGGACAATTGGATTCTTTTTCCCGGAACAATGCTGACATCTATCGGCGCGTGGAATTTCAAATGGAAATTTTCAAAATTTTGCCCGCGCGCGCTCGTACAAAAATTATAACTTTGTTATTTTATTTTTTGCCGTTGTGTGTCTTGTCTTGTCACTTGTTACATTTCAAATCTACTTGTTGCATTGAAATGCTAATGTTTCATATAATTGAAATTTTTTGAATTTCAAATTGGCGCCAATTAGAAATTCAAATCAAATCTGTTTTTGTTCGGATCAAGAAAAGGTTGAGCTGAGGTAGAGGCTATTTCCTGAAACAACAACAACAACAACAGTCAGGTTAGGCTAAAAGGGAGATGAAGATGAAGAAAAAGAAGAAGAAGAAGGTGAAAATTAGCTCGAAATGATGAAAGCTAAATGCGAACAACTGAAACTTGCCCGAAACGACGAGAAGTGAAAAAAATAAAAATCGTATCTTCCCTTTTTTTTATTTCATTAGTTGGTCATGTTTCTATCATTTATCACACACATTTGCCCAGACTAGACATCCCGTCCCATCCATCCATCCCTTGGTCTAAATTTGATCCACACAACATACAGGATTTTGTCTGTCTGTTTGTTTGTTTGTTTATTGGTTGGTCGGTCGGCTGGGCTCGACTCGCTCGCTCGGCGGTGTTCGTTCCAGACTTGTTTCAAGGGATGGACGAATTTCAGTTTTCATCTTCTCAGAAAGTAATGCAGACACGTCTAGAGGCGTACGTGGAAATTGCGATGATGATGATCGTGGTGATGGCTGCTGTCGTTGTGTTCCAGGTCATTGGAATAAGAAATATCATGGATCTGCAAACACTTTTGATGGATCCAGACGATCAGGATTATTTTAAGCAAATATGAATTTTGGTTGGGTTGGTCGTGGTGTTCGAAACAAAAAGGGTTTGAGGAGGCGATGCAAGGCAAACCACAGGAGACCGACAATAACGTAATCCTGGACGTCTTTTTTTACGAAATTTATTTTATTTTATTTAAAAAAATCTTCAACCGAAATCACATTTACTAGTAGTGTGTTACATCTTCGAATGTTAAGCAATTTTGAAAAATAAAAGATTGGAATGTTCGATAACAACCGAGAAATATGATCTTCGGATCCACCACACGCTTTGATGAAAGCTGGATCATCTTGAAAAGATGAAAGAAAGAAAGAACAAGAACAAGATGAAAATTAATGTCATCCATCAAGGCTGAAACACTAAATCATCATCATCATCATCAACAGTCGGGGTTTTTGTTCCAATATTATCATCGTCTCTTTGGCGTGGTGGTTTTCGTTGTTGTTGTTGTCGTCTTCGTGTTTGTTTAATTGAAAGGGGATCTTCTTCTTGATCATCACCACCTTCTTCTCTGAATCTTCTCGCACTTCTCGCTCTTCTTCTTCTTCTTCAACTAATTTTCTCTTGAAAATACGATACAAGATTATCGTTGTAAAGCTTAAGCTGAAGCTGTTAGATTGAATTTGTGGCAAAAGAAGACGAAGAACGGGACGAGAAAAAAGAGAAAGTGTTTTACTACAACATAGAAACTGGCTTGCCTTGTGCCTTCCACCTGTTGCACAGAAAAAATAAAAATATTATCATCATCATTACAAGTGGTGGCTGGAATTGGAAGGAAACAAAATTTATATTTTTCTTCTTCTTTTTCTTCTTCTTCTTCTCCTTGTCCAAGCCGATCCGATCCGTAAAGCATACAAACCGCGACAGACCTATACTCGTAAGCGAAGAGCATGGTAGCCAGGATCAAGATCCAACGAAGACGACGACGAGAAAAAGAGAGAGAGCGAGAGAAAGGATACACCGCGGTGAATGACGGTTTGGACGGTGTCCAACAACAACATCATCATCATCATCATAATCAGTGTCCAAAAGCAATGCTCCTCGGGAGTCTTCGTCACAACTCTTCACCAGTGTATGTGTGATGGTGATGGTGCCATGTTACAAACGGTGCAAAACGATTCCGATGAAAAACGCGCGCGGCCGCGCAAGCGGTTTATTGGTTAGTTGATTCTTCTTCTTCTTCTTCGTCTTCAGATTTTGATGATCATCATCGCACCATCTTGTTTCTATTAAAAGTTCAACAACAACAACGACAACAATTAAACAATGGGCCATTCAGTACAAGATTCGCCGACTACGACGACGACGAGGACCATCTTCATCATCACGGCAAACATCCATTCTGTTGGTGTTGTTTGATCAAGTGTGGTGGACGATTGAAATTTGAATTTTCATTCAAATGATAATTTTGTGTGTGTGTTCCAACAAGACAGAAACATTCTAAGAATAAAACTTTCATTCATCTTGGTTGTGCTGGTGGTGGTGGTGGTGTTCCGCCGAAGTTTTCTGGAAGTTTCCCCGGAAGTTCCCAAAAAAATTCCGGAAAGTTTTCGACAAAGTTTTAATATAGAGAATCCGCAACACACAGAATTTGCCGACACCGATCAACAACGATCATGAACAACGATATTCATCTTGAAAATTTTCATTTTCATTTTTTCAAATCTAATCAACTTTAGCAAAAGGTAAGTGGTGTGGTGTGTGATATTAAGCTAAGATTCTTAATTTGTGTGTGGTGTTTTTCCCCGAACATCGAGCAATCCTTGTTCGTGATGTTGATCATCATCACCACATTCGGCGACCAAGGTGATGATTACCACTCTTTGGAATGATGATGATGATGATCTTGCTCATCAACTCTCATCACCAAAAGCGTGGGCACGGGGGTGTTGTTGAGACTTGTTGAAGGACTTAATTGTTGTGGATTTTTTTGTTGATCGACGACCTTGTCCTCAGGCCAAAGTCATGAATACTTTTTTTTGAGATGGCCACCGGATTCATTGACATAAAAGTAGCCACTTGTTGAACAATACCGTGAAGTTGGATGTTTCAAACCTGAAGCAAGCAAGCCAGCCAGCCATCAATCCTTCCTTTGCGGCGCGAGCTTTATTTGAACATCGGCCCACAATATAAAAGCATTGGCCATAAAAATCATTGTTGTTTTCCATTGATCAAAATGTTGGAATGTTATGGTGGTGGACGATAAATAACATTTATTATCGTTGCGTGAGTTTGATATTGAACATCATCAACGACGACGATGCTTCGTGAAGGAATTCCAATTTTAGCCATATTTTTAGTTTTTGTCGTTTGTTTGTCTGTTGTTCGTATCGTTGAGGATCCTATTTTGTCTGTAGTTTTTAGATTTTCTCAGTCTCAGTCTCAGTTCTTTCTTGTTCTTCACCTTTGTGTCCATTCTTGGCGGCGGCCAATATTGAGCCCCATATCGTTGTTGGAAGGTCAATGGAAGTGTTCCATTATGGAACAACATAAGCGCACAAGTGCATCGCGAACCGCGCAGTGCCGCGCGCATAAGTGCTATTTAAACAACACATCGAGGTTTTTTTGTTGTTGGTCGATGTTGTTGTTGTTGTTTCAATTTTTGTACCACAAGATGATTACACACGATAATTGGTCGTCGAACATCATCATCATCATCATCATCGCCGTCGTCGTCGCCGAGTTGTGACATACTTTTGATTGCTTTCGATGTTTCTTCGTTTCGCAGAATATCTTCCCCGGTTAAAATGTGGAATCCGGCCAAGATTCTAGATTCACTGCCGTTTGCGATGACCATTATTACCACCAGTGTGGTTGTGATGGTTGTTGAAGTTGTTGAACCGTCGCCGCCGTCGCCATCACCATCATCATCGTTCAGTTGGACCTACAATGGTATATCCAATTCATGGGACAGCAACCATAACAACATCAACATCATCAATCAAATACCTCGCGATAAACGTCACTCGCAACGATTCAATAGTAATCTAAATCTGAGCAAAAAGTTGGCCAATCATAATAATAATAAATCAAATTCTAAATTTGTTTTCGATGTAAGCATAAACAATCATCCGTTGGCCTTGGCTTGCCTAACCTTTCTATTCCAATTTCCACACACCCCACACACACCCACTGACACATCCGCAGACATCATTCAATTCACAATTTTTGGATTACATTGAAAAGCCTCGCAATGATCGATTCTTGTCGAAGCTGGCCGGAATGAATCTAAATCATGTGGTAGAATTGGCCACCAACAAGGTTAATAAACGTTTTGAAATGATCGAGCCGAACATTTATAAAAATAGTAAGTGAGAACGAGAATTGGGCGATTTCCGGTTCCGAACAAAAAAATTTCCCCCCATTTCCGGTTCCGTTATCAATCATTGTTATTAAATATAGATGCGGTACTAAAACCCGGTTCAATTGGTTGGCTGATTGGTGCAACAAGTAGCAACCCTACTGTGAATCAATTGGTGAAAAATTATTCCTATTCAGCATTGATAGCTGAAGAATCCACCAAATTGATTGTTGAAAAGTAATTAAATTTTTTAAGGTTTTCCTTTGTAAAAATTAACCAAAATTGAATAAAAGATATAAACTTAATCTAGATCAGATCATATTCGGTTTGGCCGATGTGGACATTAGCCATACACAATTAGGGCAAAAATGCCCAAAGCCCATCAATGCACAACTAGTCTGCTATCCGGGACAGTATCGTTCTTATTCGGGCCATTGTAACAATGTGGCCAATCCGGATTGGGGCGCGGCCCTAATGCCTTACAAACGTGCTCTGGTACCACGTTATGGTGATGGTGTATCCGAAGTACGGCGATCGATGACCGGCGCCGATCTACCATCGGCCCGTGACGTTTCGCTGGCGGTGCATCAAGGCCACGAAAGTACCTATTCACAGATCACCACCATGACATCGTTCCTTGGCCAATTCATATTTCATGATCTAACATATGTGGCTCAGACCACCGGATTCAATGGCCATCGGATCAGGTGTTGTGGATTGAAAAAACCCGATTTGGTACATCCGGAATGTTATCCAATCAAAATAACCGAAACAGATCCGTTCATGCAACGTTTGAATCAACAATGTATGGAATATGTACGATCAAGCCCAACGATTCGTTCGCATTGTAGTCTGGGTCCAAGGGAACAGATCAATCAAGTAAGCAAAACACTTGTTGAAAGCACTTGTTGAATGGAGAACAAATGGAGAAATTTAAATAGCACACTACTTTCGATTTTTCGATGTTTTCCCCATTCAAACACACAGGTATCTTCCTACCTGGATGCATCAACAATTTATGGCTCTTCAAAGGATACTGCACAATCGTTGAGATCAATGAAAAATGGCCAATTGAAATCAATCAAATTGACGAGTAATTTTTTTTTGTACAAAGATTTTATTTTATTTTAATTTTTTTGAATTTTCAACATTCAATTATCATGTTTTACCTTCTTCGTCTTTGTTCGTTAACAATTTTCCTTGAATTGAAAACGTCGAAACATCGTCGTGGTCGTCGTGGTCGTCGAACAACGAAACGAAACGAAACGGAAAACCTTAAAGAAAAAGGCAGAGAATTGTTACCCATACAAGAGGATCATCACAATTTGGATTGCAAGATGGTGGCCGGCACTAATAGATGCTTTAAATCCGGAGATAACAGGTTTTTTACTTTTCCACGATAATCCATTTAAATGGCCTAACGGCTTAACCGACGTTTCCGTAACTTTCGCTCTCGTTTCCCCCCTCTCTCCCGCTCTCTCGCTCCAGAGTCAACGAAAATCTCGGCTTAACCATCATTCACACGCTGTTTGCCCGAGAACATAATCGTATAGCCAGGAAGCTATCCGCGTTGAACCCCCATTGGAATGATAATGAATTGTTCGAGGAATCCAGGAAAATCATCGGCGCCCAATTACAACATATCACCTACAATGAATTCTTGCCTTGCGTTCTGGGCGAAGAAACCATCGATGGTTATGAGCTTAGATTATTGAATGATGGTTATTATCATCAATATGATATGAACATCAATCCGACCATCGAGAATGCCATCGCCAATGCTGTGTTCTATTTCCTTTTCACAACGATGCCATCCGAAATGGAACGATATTCGAAACAATTGGACATGCTGGGCCTGATCAAGATGACTGAATCGTTTTTCAATCCAAGCGAAATACATTCGAACAAATTGGATGAATATTTGATGGGAATGGTTAGCCAAAACGCGAAAGGGACGGATCCGTTTGTGACCAATGAAATGACCAACAGCGTTATGGAGGATTCAGGCGAAGCGTTTGATTTTGTTGCATTCGCCCTACAAAAAGGTAGAGATCATGGCCTACCCGGGTATATTGAATATAGACGCGCTTGCCAAATTGAACCATCCATCAATCAGTTTGAAGATTTGGCCACCATTGTTCGTTCCGATGTACTAAAACGTTTATCCACATTGTACAAGTAATAATAATAATGACAATGATCGTCTGCTCACAAATCACACCACATGCTAAAT
The DNA here is from genome assembly GCA_025882695.1 of Amerodectes protonotaria. Classification (NCBI taxonomy): domain Eukaryota; kingdom Metazoa; phylum Arthropoda; class Arachnida; order Sarcoptiformes; family Proctophyllodidae; genus Amerodectes; species Amerodectes protonotaria. The sequence goes on along the minus strand of JAOZJS010000370.1, from coordinate 25,379 downwards.
CGGTGGTCAATCTTCTTCTTCTTCTCTTTTTCTCTCTCTCGTATTCACAATAGAAATGTGCGTGACATAGATTTGTTGACCGGCGGCCTGGCAGAGAAACCGTTGCGAGGAGCATTGGTTGGCCCAACATTCGCCTGCTTGCTTGGCAGACAATTCAACGCGCTGAGAAGAGGTGATAGATTCTGGTACGAGAATGATATGCCACCATCATCGTTCACCCCGGAACAATTAACCGAGATCCGGAAATCCACCCTGGCCAGGATTATCTGCGATAATGGTGATCAAATGGATTTTGTACAACCATCGGTGATGATCTCTTCCGACATATTCTTGAATGCATTCCAATATTGTAGCACCAATATTATACCGGAAATGGATTTGACCAAATGGAAAACGAAAACATCCAGATTTGGTGCACGGATTCCGATCGATGATGAACTAGTGCGAAATGCTTTGACTAGAGCCAAACGAGATGTTGATGCACTGTTGGAATGGGAGAAAAATCTGCTATCCAACAATGGTGCTTTGTCGCATTCACAACGAATGCATCAGCATAGAACAAGCCGAATGAAACGGCAAGCATTCGCGTTCAACAATCAATCTTTTGTTTTGGAACGTGCCACACAAAACATCCTGAAACAGTTGCGGAACGGAAGAGACCAAGAAGCTAATGATGATGCTTTGTTGGACATACAAACATTGGTACAATCCTTACCACAGCAAGAACTGAGCGAATACTTGAAGAATCAACTGTTGGTACAGAATCAATCACCGGATGAACGTTGTGTGGATAATTATCTGCCATGTGATCATACCACACCATACCGGACGATCAATGGCTGGTGTAACAATCTGGAACATCCAGAATATGGTACATCCAATCGTTTGTTCAATCGTTTCTTGTTGCCCGCCTATGAAGATGGTATCAGTGCACCGCGTAGATCTTCAGCATCCAGAAAGAACAAACAATTACCATCGCCTCGTTTAGTGTCGGTGGTTGTCCACGATGACGTTCATTCTCCACACGTTAGATATGTAAGTGTTTGGTGTGTCTGTGTCTGTTTGTCTTCCGAAGGCGATGGCGATGATATATCTTTGGATAGATTATTTTATTTTATTTTAAGATCTTATTGTTGTTTAACTGAATTCATTTTTACTTCTTCTTCTTCTTCTTCTTTTTTTCTCGTTCACACTTGCGGTTTTGATCTATTCTTCGGGCCTCTTGATGATGATCGTCTTCGTCGTCGTTGTCGTCGCTTCCAACACAGTCGCTGTTAACCATGCAATGGGGACAGGTAATAAAAAATGATGATGATGATGATGATAATATAAAATGCATTAACTTCATCAAAACTCAATTTGTCCACGACGATTGACGAATGGCGACGATGAAGATGAAGATGAAGTAGAAGACTACGACCACGACTAGTCGTTATCCATGTATAGTCTCGGATATTAACCGTTTTTTTTTTGCTTTCCATTTTTTTTCTCTGTTGTTGTTGTTGGTGTTCAAATCCCCATTCTCGTTTCCGTTAGTTTTTGGATCATGATTTAACATTTACGCCCATGTATTTGACATCCACTGGCCAATTGTTGGATTGTCAACCATGCAATTCAAGGAAAACGATCCATCCGGAATGTTGGCCAATACACATACCTAAAAATGATCCATTCTTCAATCAGAACCATGGTGGTAATAAAAAACAATGCTTACATTTTGTACGATCGGTCAATGCTCAGCAAAACCTGGGGCCCAGAGAACAAATGAACATGTTGACTTCCTACATTGATGGTAAAGATGATTTAATCCGCCCAACTCCCCCGCCCCCTCCCAGTATCATTATCATTACTATTATTATACCATTGAATCTAATTGATTGTTCTCTCTCTCTCTCTCGCCCTTTCTCGCCGACTTCGACAGGCTCCAACATTTATGGTTCGGATCTTTGCCATGCCCAACTGTTGCGTACGTTCAAACATGGACGGTTGAATAGTACAAGACATGCGATCAGAAATTTAAAAGATTTATTACCACAAACCATTCATAATATTGAATGTAAGGCACCATCGGGATTCTGTTTTTTGGCCGGAGACATGAGAGCCAGCGAGCAGCCTAGTTTGGCCAGTAAGTGTTTTGGGCGAACAGCAACAACAAGACAAAAAAATTGAAGACAACGACCAGTGCAGAAACAACAATCCAATCCAATTGTTCTTTCTTTCTTTATTTCTTTTGATTTTATTCAAAAAAATAGGCTTACACACCATCGTAATGAGAGAACATAATAGAATTGCCGAACGATTATCACAAATCAACATACATTGGGATGATGAGGAAATATTTCAAACAACTAGAAAAATCATTTCAGCATTTGTACAACAAATAACCTTCAGAGAATTTTTGCCAAGATTGTTGGGCAAAGATTATATGAACAGATTTGAGCTTCAATTGATGAATAGTGGCTATTATAATGGCTATGATCCACAATGTGATGCCACCATCAAGAATGAATTCTCTGCGGCCATTTTTCGTCTGGGTCATACATTGTTAAGGCCATCGTTTGAAAGATTGGATGTTAATTATAAAACCATTAAATCACCATTGAAGCTAAGAGAGGCTTTCTTCAATTCGGATATGCTCTACGAACGTAAGGGGTTCACAATGCACACATCTATTTTTCCCGGATTAATCTTGTTGTTTTTCAACCCTTTTTTGTGTCCACTATAGCATTCGCGATCGATGAACTACTACGAGGATTGGTTACATCCAGTATTGAGAAATTCGACAATTCCATCACCGAAGAGGTTACCAATCATCTATTCGAGGAACGTAGGAAACCATTCTCCGGTATGGATTTGGTTGCATTGAATCTACAACGTGCCAGAGATCATGGTATACCATCCTATAATCATTACCGTAAAATATGCAACATGACTAGAGCCAGAAATTTCGAAGATTTACGAGGCGAGATGCCGATGACAGTTATCAAGAAACTTAAATTCGTTTACGAGTATGTTGGAACCTTGATTTTGATCCCCAAAAACTCTAATGCTCTTCATTTTTTCGCCAGACACGTGGACGATATTGATCTTTTCAGCGGTGGCATTGCCGAAACACCATTACACGGTGCCCTAGTCGGACCAACATTCGGGTGCTTGTTGGGAATGCAATTTAGAATATTGCGAAAATGTGATAGATTTTGGTAACAACAAACATTCTTCACCATTATCATAAAACCGTTGACAATTATATTTTATTATTATTATCAATGACAAAGGTATGAAACTTCGGATGGATTTGTTCGTTTCACTCCTGAACAATTATCGGAGATACGTAAAGTAACATTATCGAAGTTGATCTGCACCAATGCAGATGAAATACCATTGATCCAGAAACAAGCCTTGGATCTGCATGACTTATTCTTGTACGGGATGATTTCAAATCGCCTTGGCCATGGCCATCCGCGCGACCTATTATTATGACAATTTCTTATTTGTTTTTTTTCCGGTTTCGTTTTCCGTCACAGAAATCCACGTATACCTTGCCATTCACTACCGGAAATGGATCTAACAAAATGGCGGCATCATGAAAAATCCTGTATGGTCGATAATAATTTTATTGCGGTGGGAAAACATCGTCGGATAAGCCCTTGCGTCAATTGTGTTTGCACCACCGAAGGGGTAAGAATAGAACTAGTGGATTTTAGTGGATTCTGGATTCTGTGCTGTCGGAATATTCTGTGTTTTTTTTGGAATTTTTTTTAACTAAATTTCTAAATTTCGTTTTTCTTCTTTCCAGCTCAATTGTCAATCGGTTCGTGTACAACAATGTCAATTATTGACAGCCATTTATTCACCGGAAGAGATTCTGGCCGATCAAACCTGTGTGATTCAATGTGCATATTCTATACGAAACAATCAATTACAAATGTCCTCCACCATGACACTGGTTTCCATGCTCAGATTGAATTTTTAACCAAAAAAAAAAAAAACAAATAATTAAACAATTTTGTAAAGATTTTTTTTTGTTCGTGTATTGTTTCAAAATAAACATCATTATCATTTTTATTATTTTATCAACGATATATTATTATTTAACTTTGGTTTCATTTTTAGTGGGATAACGGTGGAACAATGAAAGTACAATAGTAAACAAAAAATAAGCTCCAAGTAGAACGTGTCCTAAGAAGTATACCGAGCTGAATACGGGAACCCACAATTTCATGTAGAGAAAAATGAATGGGAGAAAACCGTATCCTAAAAAGTAAAAGGTATACAGTCGGCCCAGGATCCATATGATTGTATCGGTTGCATGGGAATTCAAGATTGGGGAGTCTTTTTTGAATTTTTTAAAAATCGGTATGAAATTCTTCTCGAAATACAATAGGAGAAATTCGATGAAAAAAGCTGCATGATAGCCACTTTCGAATCCGTGCCAAATGGATAAAAACGCTAATGTTAAGAATTGACTTAGATAAATGTTTCCCAAGAACTTTAATCGCCGGTACACGTATTTGAAGGCAAAATTATTAGTGGTTATGTTGTATGACTTGATGATACCATTGAATGAGGTGGCCGTTTCGAATGCAACATAATTTATATTCGTGTAATACATGTTTTCTTTATCCTCAATACCGCTGACCATGCAAGCTGCTTCGGCCATCAACCAACACAATATATATTTGTACATGTAAATCTTGGACACCATGGCGATGGATGTTAATCGCCAAAATAGACTAGATTTGTTGAAATCATCGCTTAGTAAGTAATCAACGGGCCAATACTTGGAGCCAATCAAATAGACGATTAAAATGACTATGCCTCCGAAAAGACGTTGAAGACTAGTTTGAATTTTAGACCGATCATAATCGGTTGTTTTCAAAAGATTATCATACGATACATAGGGAATCAGCGGTCCGACAAAAAATGCAGGCGGAAAATAACAATAAGATAGATAATCTAAAAACGTGGGCAATTCTTCGATGTTGGTGATGATTAACCGCGATGATGATGAACTTGTTAGTTGATCCTGGCGGAAAAAAAACGATTATCATCAATTTTTTTTGTATCAAAATCGTTCAAATTGAATTTGAATTTTTCTTAAATGAACCACTTACATTCGGCTTGGTTTGATCGTAAACGTCGAATGAGAAGGCGATCAATCTTAATGTTAGGATACATTGTGGCATGGTCCATGTTAATGTGTAGTCCCAGCTGATTTGTGTCAAAAGATAACCATAGCATAGATAGGCCATGGTGAATATAATGTTGATGGTCAACGCGATTCGTTTGGGTAAACATTTCAATGTGATATAACACACAAGACAATTTATCAAAGAATGAAGACCTTCAAGACCATAAGCTAAAAAGACTAATATGGATCCTGTTAGCAGAAAATAAATGCTCTTAAAAGTACGAGATTTATTTCTTAGATATAAAGCATAAATGAGGCATATCAAATAAGTTGCAATGACTGATGATAGCAATATAACGGCTTCAATTTGAACACCAAGCGTATCGGTGATAGAAGAGACTAGAAGATTGGTCATTTTTTCTCACGGTGGGTGTGTATAACTAGATTATTAAATTTTTCAACAACAAGAAAAAAAACTGACTAATTGTTGTTGTTGTTGTATGGTTGACTTGTTAATTATCAAAGAAGGTGAAAAAACAAACAAACAATAGATGTGTGTGTTGTTATACACACACGAGAACAACAACAACAACAAACAAAAAATAACACCCACTGAAATCAATTTTGTTGACTATTTCCATGCAACTTACCATTGGTTGTCTGTTACCATTTGTTTCCATCAAGGTCGGAATAGTGCCTTAATTTGGCACTGAGACACACATTGAATCATCAACATCAGCTGCAGCAGCAGCAGCAGCAGTTTCATTATGATTATGATATGATCAAATTTTTGTTCAAACACATTTTGTTCGTTTCGTCGATCACAAGTCGTCTATGTTTTCTCGAGGAAACATGTCCGATGTAATTAGAAAAAAAATTTTCTTTCATTGTTCCAAGTGTTGTTCAAGATGATCATTGATTCATTGATTTTGTTCCAACAGGACCAACAACAGTTTAATTCAATCGAAGAAATTGAAGATAATAAAACCAAATGGAATCTGACCTCAGATCTGAAGGTAGGTGGTGTTCATTTTTGTCAATTTATTTCCATCTTATTATTGTTTCAAAGCTTTTGAGGCTTCTCAATAACACCAGCAATGAATGTATGGACCGTATGCAAAAAAATCTGAACGGATTTGATGATTTAAATTTTAAAGCAGATGTAAGATTTTCCTCAGTTCGAGTTCAAGATTTGAGTGGTTTTTGATTGTTTATTTTACTGAATTTCAGACTGCTGCGAATAAAGTCAATAATCTAATCACCGATATTCTAATATTGACCAATACCAAATTCATCGAGAATAGAGTTTATGATGAAGATTTAAAAGATATTACTACAACAACTTCTAAAAATGAAACTGTGGCTAAAACAGTGGATAGTAATCATCCACCGCTAGATGATGAACAAAAGCTAATTAAAAAGCTTGAAAATTCTGTAAACAAAGCTATGGAAAAACTATCTGTTGCCTATGATATCCCTAAAGCTGATTTAGTGGAAAACAACAAATACAATTTACTGCATACATTGTATACAAAGAAGAATCGTTTTTCTCAAAAAAGTTTGCCTTATATAATTGGCAGTGATGAATTTCTCAAGGATACATTTGTTGGTTTGAAAGATGATGTGGACTTTTCTGTGTTGGAGCCACACCAACAACATCAGCAGCAGCAAACAATCGACGGTGAAGAGCATTCAGAGCAAGATGTTTCGAATCACATCGATTCAAATGTTGATGTGTTCGATGAACCTCATCAAAATCACATTATTCAAGTCAATGATATTGATCAACCGGAACTGTCTGCGTACAAACTTCCGAAAAATTTGCCACTAATCGCCAACAATATTAACAATTTGTTTGATTCTGTGAAACCTCAAATGCCCGTTTATTCGGACAGTAGTGAAGATGAAGATATCTTTACTAGACCATCAATAACCAAGACGAACATTATCAACGGTGCAAATACATTGATGAATAATGATGATAATGATGATGAACAAGATTCGACACTATTCAAATCAACGAATTCCGATGAAAAAAATGATTTATTCAAAGATCAGCAAGATAATGATATTGATTTTGTTTCTCAAACAAGCAACCAGCCTAAAATTTCCAACCAATTCCTTGATGATGAAGATGAAGATGATTTTGATAACATATTTAATTCTCAATCTAGTCAAAAAGTCAATTTGAAATCGAACACCAATGTTTTCTCTTCAGATGATGATAATAATGATGATGATTTTTTTGCCCAGATAAGTAAATCTTCAGCCAAAAAGAACAAATTATCCTCACCACCACCACCACCGCTGCCACAAGAATCTACTGTAGATATTTTGAAAAATGAGCCTATTTTAGAGGCATCAAAGCCTAAGTCAAGTGCCTCGACGATACCGAAAATCAACGATATCAAATCAAAAAAAGAATTATCCAATGTTATCAATGAGCTTAATTCGGTGCTGCAGAAAAAATTGTCGCCAGAAGTGGACCAAAAAGTTTTCAGCGAAAATTCATCGATTGTCAATGATGGCGATGATGATGATCATAATGAATCTGTTCATCAAAACAAAACGATAGTCGAAGAAGTCGAAAACATCAATGATGACTTTAATTCTATGCTTAAACATAAAACCAGATTAAATTCCAAACGTACACGTAAACCGCCAAGTAAGTTCAAAAAATCAACAGTTGTTCAAGCGCCACCAAAGCCACAACCCGAAGAGCACAGCGAATCTGATGATCTATTCGATGGGGAAATATTCCAGCGAAAAGATCCGGTTGAAAGAAAATTGGATGAAATTCAAGCAGAACCAGAAGAACATAGCGATTTGGATGATATTTTTATATCGTCTGTATCGGTCGCCAAAGTTGCTCCATCAGAATCAGTGAAGCGAATCGAACCCGAAACGATCACCAAGAATAACATTGCGACACTGGATTTTCAAAAAAATCCAGAAATCGCATCTAAACAAAATGATTTGCGATCAAAATCAATATTCGATTCTGATAGCGATGAGGATATATTCAATACAAAATCCTCAAATGTTCCAGCATCCAGCAATAAAAATACTCGAAAAACGGTATCGTTATTTCTTAATAGTGATAGTGAATCGGATAATGAGGCTAAATTATCAATCAACCGGAAACCGGATAATGCTCCTACGGCAAATATACGGCAACAAACAACGACGACCACAACAACAACAACAACCACAGTGTCTAGTCTTGATAATAAAATAAGTAATGAAACGAAGAAAAAACAGGTCAAAAGTATTTTCGATGATGATGATAGTGATGATGGTAAGAACTTTATTTCATGCTAAAAAATAATTCAATTTAAAATCTTCTCTTCTTCTTCTTTTGCAGATTTATTCAAATTTTAATAATAATAATGATGATGGTACAAATAATAAAGAAACGAAACGAAAATTGTGATTGACAATTCATTTTTTATTGGCTTTTTTATTATTATTATTTCTTGACGATGATGATGATTTGGACGTTTTACCGCCACCACCACTGGTGCTGGGCTGTATGCTGATGGTACTGTTTTCAATTTCCTCCTGGGATGTTTCAGGTACGTCCTTTAGTTTTTCTTTGGCTTCCAGGTAGAACATCAAATCTCGCATCTGATCTTGTAGTTCGCCAATTTGTTGATTTTTTTCTGTTTGAATTTTTTGCAAAATTTCCTCCGTTTGCGATAATTTATTGTTCCATTCTTCTTGATTTTTGCGTAGACATTTGTTTAATTCTTTTTCCTCTTCCAATTCCAGGGTGGTTTTTTGTAATTTTTGCGTAAATTGATTAAGTTTCTTCTCTAAACTTTGCCGAGAACGTTTCAGGTCATCAATACAATTGTTGAGCTTTTTGTTATCATCCGTCAGAAAATTGTTCTTTTCGATAAGCTCGTTGATTAACTTTTCTTTCTCATTTTCCATATGCCTGATCCTTTCATCATAATAATGTCTTTGGTTCTCCAATTGATTGGTTAACAAATAGGTATATTCCAACTGTACGGAATCAATCTTTTCATCTTGCATAATTTGATTGCCATTGTTATTATTATTGTTGTTGTTGTTGTTGGCCTTCAATTCCACCGGTTCACCATCTTTATTTTGCAATAGTCGATGTACATAATTATCACCGGCATAATCCCAAACTCGATTATTGAGGCCCAATTGCATTGCATATGTATGACCAGTATCCTTATAATGTTTGTATGCATGACCTTCAACATAACGTCCACAGCCAATGTGGCCACAAATCAGACAAATCCACAGCGTGTCCTGAGTGGTGGATTGTGAACCACATTCAAAACAACGATTGTCCGGCATCGGTTCCGGTGTTTGACAATAACGACAAACCGGACAACTAGAATCAACCCATTGATCAAGACATTTACCATGAAACGAATGATTGCATTGGATGGTCAATATTCCTTGAACAGATTCATCCATTCTTTCCAAACAAACCGGACATGTTGGTAGTTCAGTAAAACCGGATATTGGTAATTGAGTTGTTTTTGATTCATCCAGAACTTCGATCATGGCCACAAATGCTAAATGACAGATTTCGTTCTCGAATGAGTTGTATGGAGATCCATTGAACGTGTTGTAAAATTCGTCCGCACTTCTTTGGCTATGGAATTTCAACAAAACCATATACTGATTTGGTGTTGAATCTCTGATTATCTGAATATGTTGAATATCTTGGTTGAATGGTGCAGTGAATTGCAATATGTCGTGTATTGTTTTGTTAACATTCACCGAAAGCATGCATATAATATCGCTACGTTCGGATTCTTCGCCCATCGGTGTCAGCTTGTTTTCTTTGAACAGATATAAAATTCCCTGGATGGTTTCCACAAAATGATTACCGATGCAAAACGGTATCTGATACTGTTCAATGGTGATATCATGCGGTTCTCTGAGATCGAATTTTTTGGAATGATCACCTAGTGATGGTTGGTTGGTCATCGAATCGTCTTTGTCCGTTGTTGGGTTGGAGGCCATTGAAAGATGACGGTATTTATCAGCTATGAAAAATTGTTTTCCAGAAAAAAAATGTCAAAGATTAAGTCATAATGGTAATTGTGGAAAAAATGCATCAATTTCTTACCGACAAAATCAATTTTATGTTTCAGCTTATTCGATGTTTTAGAGAGGACAATTCTAATGGCAATCAAAGAGATAGACATTACCGACATTCATTGATTAGTGAATACGCAGCGAAAGAAAAAGATACATTTAGAGTTGTTGTTTAAAATTGTAAGAACGAAAAGAAAAAGAAAAAAAATCAATGAATTGCTTTCGGGGTAAAACAAACAAGGTCTACATTTACATCGCAAAAAGTGAATTGAATCGAAAAAAAATCCATCAGATGGAGCCACAATTCGTTGGATCACATGCAGAACATTCGGATTCTTCTTCTTCGAAAAAACCAGAATTATCAAAATGCAATCCAGAATAATTTTTTCATTAAATTGTTCTGTGAAAAATGCATTGTACGCTACTAATCGATCGAAAAGAAGAGATTTGAGTAGTGCGATCCAAGAAAAATCTAAGCGGAAGGTTCAAGATGAAATTAAGATTCCGAAAGCTATCCCAAGGTTTGGATTTCTGGTTGATTTTAAAAATTCCGGACCAACAAAAATCATTTTTGATCTTTTTTAGAGGACCAACCGATATTCTGAAAGCATTATCATCCACCGTTGAAAGGGTAATTGCATTGTGGTGATGGTTTCGGTGGGATAATTATGAAAAATTCGAAATTTTCAGGATCATACCGGGCCACATTACAGATATTTGGATGATCCATTTTTGACACCGATCGGTAACCTGGACAAAAAGACATTTTCGCTTTCAAAAGAAGCTGGTCAAAAAACCGCTCGATATTTCATCGAAAATTACCCGGAACTGTTCCATAGAGATATCTCTGAGCCCAAAATCGAAGCATTCACGTACAAAGAAATCTATGATGAATCAATGGAATTTGATGAATTGGATTTAAGAAAATCCATAATCAGATGCGATGTGACCAATTCGATAATTTGCTATGAAAAATTGCTAAAAGACGGCATACCGATCGACCAAGAAATCCTGTATGACCTGTTGGATTTGGTTTGTTTCTACAATGGTGAAAATCCACCAGAATTGTATCCTGAAGAGCATTATTTCCAAAAATCCATACGGAAACAGAATGTGGTTAGCACATGGAAAGATAATGGGTTTGCCGAGAAATTGTTCGAGGCCATCGAACCGAAAAATGATCGAGCATATTCCTCGATAATCATGGGCATGGCCAAATATCATCAAACAGAACGGGCATTCTCGTTGTACCGTCAGGCCATTGATTCAGGTCTTAAGCTGAATTCGGATTGTTATAACGGTTTGATAAGTGTCGCATTTTACCTGCTATCAACCAATGATGAACGATGGAAAACCATCGTGGACATATTGAAAACAATGCACACAAATCAGATTGCTCCGAACATTAATACATTGAATTCTGTACTGAAACAATTGACAATGTTCAAATTTTGGGAGAAAAACACCGAAATCGCTAAAAAAGTGTTCAACGAATTTGCATTCAAATTCAACATCAAACCTAGTCCAGCTTCTTATTATCACTTGTTGAGCAATTTTTACCGATCCAGGCATCCTAAAAGTCAGATCATCTACGAAATAATCGATCGAATCCAGAATGAAAAGTTTACCATTCAAGATTCGGATGATGGTATTTGGATTGTTGTTAATTGTAATCGAAATGTATTTTTAAAATTCGAATTTTGCATTCCCAAGTTTATTTTCTATCATCGGCCATGGATGTTGCATTCAATCTGAACGATGTACAACTTGCGTACCGGATTCACAAGATTGCCGAAAGTAACCAACACTTGCTTGGCCCCAGTGTCAATTATAACAATTACTAGTTTGTATCTCCCAACACAGGCGATATGGTCAAATCCGACTAAATTTGGTTGATTTCGTTTCAGTTTTAAATTTCTAAAATTACTTTGTCTCTCCGAAACGATCGAGAATTTCATGGCAATGTATAGAAAATATGTACCACATTTTCATACGCCCAACATTGATTTGATGGAGAATGTTCTGAAAACGATCAAACTTTACAAGGCTTTGAATTATTTGCCGGAAATCTATGATCATCTTCGATTGTTTTATTATACCTATCATATTGATGTGGTGGAAAATCTATTGTCAACCATGAACGAGATACAAATGGATGATCCATTGTTGCCGGAATTCAATTTTATTGGTTTGTATCCTTTTGAATCGATGCTAAGCAATTTTTTTGCTGATTTCTGGGTTTGTCCCTCCCCTTCCCAAAAAAAAGTCTCGGACCTTTTTTCAAAAATCAATTTGAAAATTGCCAAAAATCAAGAGCTAGGTTTTGAACCAACTCTTCAGTAAGTATAAAACAAACAGAGATTATCTTCAAAAATTTGATCTTAATTTGATGAACTCAACAGGTGGACCGCCAAGACGTTATCGCTTTGTTTGGGAATTCTGAACAAATGCCAAGATGTTGAAATGGCATCCCGGATGGTGGAGAAAATGAATTCGATCAAGAATGAAATGTTCGATGAACCAGATTCCCAGGCGTTGATCGATTTTTGCCTGATGGCCAAAAACCAGAAAAAGTTTGACCATGTGATTAGTTGTCTTAAGTTTTGCAAAGAAATCGGAAAACAGGATGTGGTCGATAGGATCAAAGAAGAATTCCAGAATTTGAATATCCAGGATGAGAATATCAAGTAAGCATTCTAGTTGAATAGTAAAAGTTTAGAAGTTAATTTATTTTTGCCGTCCCCTTGAAGGAACAAACTGGACAAGTTGTTTCAGTGATTCAGTCATTTAGTCAGACATGGCAAAATTCTCTCGGAATAAAATCATTTGTTCGTCGAAAACGCTGAAATCTGAGTGAGAATTGGAACAATTGTTGTAACAAGTAAAAGCCAGTATTGTTTCGAAATCAATTTTGATATCTCCCACATGATCCATTTTGTGCTGGTACAGATAATTGATGATTGAGGGCATTAGTTGAAATTCAAAATCTCTTTTCGAGCCACATCCATGGCAATTATCAATGTTCATGATGAGTTGGTTTGATGGCCGGAGAGGAACACCAGACCATTCATATCTGACAATTTGTTCCGGACATCTTCGTAATTGTTTGTAGAATTTATAATTGTTTCGGTCATTCTGGAATGCATCCGGATATTTTTTCTCGTACATTTCATTGATGGTGCTCGCTTCCTCCGACAAAGTGCCGGAAGCCATGGTTTCGTATTTTTTGCGATCAATTGCGATTTCTTTTGGTTCCTCGACCACGCACAAATAGCTTGGTTTGAAATATGAATAGATTTGCATATCAATCTCCTCTGTTTCCTCCAAGTTCAGCATATCATTGAGATTTTCGACTAGAGCATCACTTTGGCCGGTTCCGGAATCTGTCCAATCGTCTTCCATAAATTGTTCATTTTGGTCGTCGGTTTGCTCGATTGATTTCGAAATCACACGAATCAATCGAAATTGTTGGTCTGCACACGCAGGATTGACGCAGAGAAATAGATAAATGATTCGATCATTTTTCGAATTACTTATTGGACAATTTATTTGAAATATGAAAGCCAAATTCTTCGAACATTTTTTGCAAATTAATTTGCCATTTTTGAAAAGATGCTTTTTAGCACCGAACGTTGGACTGAAAATCGGACAGCCTCCTGGGAATGACAATCAAAAACCAATTAAAATCATTTGGGATCAAAGATGAAATTGCAACCATACCTATCTTGTTATCGGTCCAAGAACATTGTTCAATTTGATTCACTAGTTTGATTTTTTCATCGACTAATCCCAACAATACTTTCGTTGCCATTTTATTCGATTTGGAACATTGAAAATCCATGCTTTCGGGAAAAGCAATGAAAAAGATAGATGGCGCTTCAATCATTTATTATGAGTATTCTCGATATTCTCTTTCGGTAAATCGAAAATTGAAACATCATGTGTAATAATAATTTGGTAGATGATTTGGAAAATTGTTTCCAAGCTTGTCTGGCACCAATCACCAATCCATTATCATCGCATGTACAAGAAACGGATGAATTGAAAGCTAATCTGGACAATATTCAACGTTTCCTAGATATTTCTCAACAAATCGAAAGCTTTTTCATTGCCAAACGTGCCATTCTTGGTGAACAAAAACCAGAATTCGTTTTGAATGATGACCTAAACGACTTGAAATATGAAATAGCCAGAAAAGATACACTGCTGAATCATTATCATGAACGACTTCAAAAATGGTCCAATGTGGTCAAAGAAACTTTGGATGGCAAACATCAACATCAAGGTGTCAACAATCCGATGAAAATGGAGAATCCTAATCAACCATCAATGATGTCCACAAATGCTATGGGCCCACAAATGCGTATGGCTCCTGGCCCAGGCATGATGGCGTCTCAAATGGCGCCCCAAGGTCATATGCAACATGTGCAACCTAATCCGATGATGAGATCTCAACCTGGCGGCGGTATGGTTCCTAGTCCTGTTCCAATGGGCGCGGCTACTCCTCAACATCCTGGAACAGTGTTCAATCCGAACATGAACAATTCAATGCAATCACCGGCTCAAAATCCATTGGCTTATTTGGAACGGACCACCGCTCACATCGGAATGAATGATAATCGTAGATAATTGTTTGGAAATAATTTTAATTCATCATTATAATTTCACATTGATTCCAATTTTTTTTTCAAAAACTAAAAATTTTTCATTAAAATTTAAAAAACTTTTTTATCAAAAATTTCCTCCACAAATTTCACCAATGTTCGAAGTGGTCTACCGGCCATTCCTTTGCTCAAATAGGCCACTTCATCTTTGTTCTCCATCACGCCGGCAATGTCGAAATGAATCCAATTCTGTGCGGTGACAAATTCACGCAAGAATGCCGCCGCAATACAACTACCACCTTGACCGGCATATTTTCCAATATTGCAAAGATCGGCCAATTGTGAATCGGTTGTTTGTTTGGTGAAATGATTGAACAATGGCATACGCCACATTCGATCACCGGTTTCCATGCCGCATTGATGCAACAATGTCCAATATTTGTTGGAGGTGGAAAAAACGCCGGTTGCCGAAGAACCAAGCGCCACATTAATGGCACCGGTAAGTGTGGCAATGTCCATGATCAAAAATGGATTGAATTGATGAGCATAGCAAAGTCCATCGGCCAAAATCAATCGTCCTTCAGCATCGGTATTATCCACTTGGATCGTTTTGCCATTCATTGCCACCACCACATCTCCTGGTTTGTTAGCTCGGCCACTGGGCAAATTTTCACACAATGGCATCAAACCGATTATGTTGACCGGGGCATTTTTCTGGGCCAATGTATAAATTGTACTCAGTACGTTTGCAGCACCACCCATATCTGCTCGCATTTTGTCCATGTTGGATGAAGGTTTCAATGAGATTCCGCCACTGTCAAAGGTGATTCCTTTGCCCACAAAAACCAATGGCTTGGTATCGGGAGCATTGTTGTAATGAATCTCGAGAAAAACCGGTGGTTCGTCTGAACCTTTTGCAACGCTAAGGAAAGATCCCATTTTTTTGGATTCGGCCCAAGCCCTATCTCGCACATGAACGTTAACGTTTTTCCTATGCGATTTCAATGGGATTCAAGGGAGAAAATTTTACATTAGAATACGAACATGGGATTTTGCAAAATTCAACAACTAACAATTTCGAAAATGTTTCAACGGCAATGTTGGAAAATTTGGTCGGTGTCATAATGTTGGCCGGATTTTCCATCAATGTACGGCATAAATTTTGTCCGTTAGACAGCAACACGCCGGTATTCCATTGTTCTTGTTCGTTAGCATCATTGGACAAAAGATTGACTTTGACCACTGGTTTTTTCAACGAAGCGGATTTCAATTCATCGAAATAATACAGTCCCAAATTGGCCCCTTCCGAGGCTGCTTTTGGATTTTGGCAACCATCAACTTCGATCTCATCGATTGACCCTAAATCACGCAGTGATCGTACACCAGCAGCAATGGCGGATCGAATGTTTTCCGCTTTCTCGTCCATTTCTTCCAATTCATTGATTCCGGCATTTGATGGGCCAAGACCAACAACACATACCACCGGTAAATCCGGGCTAACATCATAGAAAATTCTTGATTTTCCTTTTTTCAATGGTCCAGCAATGTTGATTTTCTTTTCAATACTACCACCAAGGGCTGAATTGAGCTTTTCAGCATTGGCAGTGAAAACCAGCGAATCTTTGTCGGCATTGTTTCCAGCCTTTTCAAAAACGCCCACCAATGTTGCCTTCTTTTTTTGCTATTCGAGAATATTGATATTCAAAAATAAATAAACTTTTAGATGCCTGAGCTTTTATGATCATACTCACCATGGTTGTTGATGTCATATGAATAAGTCTATTTGCTGTCTTGAAGCGATTGATGGTGGTTAAATTTTTATTTAAGAATGCCGGTGGGCTGCTTAAATTACTGCTAAGAGACAAATGAAAATTTCTTTTGATTGGAAAAGATTTAAATAGAAAATTGATTTTTGCAATCAGAAAAAAGTCTCGGTTGAAGAAAGCGTTCATTTATAAATTGTCGAGGATTTCACACTGGAATCGATTTGATTGCAGCAGATACAAACAACAAGAGGCAATAAAAAAAAGAGAGGAGAATCAACACTAAACAAAGACTACTGAAGTGCTTAGCAATGGTATGTATGCGAGAGTGTCTTCTACAAGTCTTGTCTTATTCTTGATTATCGTGAAGTGCCATTAGTTTGGACAGTTATCACCGATGAATTCAGTTTCATTCAATAATGTGATAAAGACTATTTTTTTTTGTCTGAAGAAGAACAAGCCAAGTTTTAGGCTTCAAGATTTAGACTGCGGATAATGGTCTAAATTTTACTGGAAAGGATTTTTTGATAGATAGTAATAAGAAAAACATGTACTGTGATCGAGAAAAATAGCAACACCTTACCGGCCAGGATTCAAATTAAAATGACATGAGGGTTTTTGGTTCTCGATGGAAATTGGATTCAATTTATATTTGTGGAAAAAAATTGTTGTTGTTGAAGAGAAGTATCATTCACAGATCACACAAGTGCGAGACACACAATCAGCACAATATTTTTCTATTTGACAATGCTGTTTATTCATTGAGAAAGAAAACGTCCTTTGTGTTGAGTTCCAAAAGATAATCTTATCATTTCATGGTGCCACCATGTACATTGTCGATTTCAAAATCATATCTTATCAATTATTTTCACCAAGACACAATTGGTGGCGAAAGAATGAACATTCGACATTGAACTTTCACCGAAAAGTTCATTTGGATTAGCGTTTGTTTACCGAAATTTAAACCTGTTCATACATGTCAAGTTTCCGTGTAACAGTGTAAAGACTACTCCAACTTGGTCGTTTTAATTCACAATGCTTTTTTTGGTGTGTTTGTTTACTCTTCCCGAATTTGTGAAACTCTAAAATTCGAAATTCAAAGTTTCGAATTTTTCTCGTCAATTCAAATGAACCAAACAATTTGATCCACCGGAACGTCCATAAATTTACATTGTTCGCTTTCAAGATGAGTTCGTTTGATAAACAACGTTTGTATTTCTTTTTTTAATTGTAATCCTCAAAAAAATCCTCCTGACACAATTTTATCATTATCGCAGAATTCCGCCTGAAACAAGAACCAATTGATAATTGGTCAACACGAGAGAAATTAGCTCTGGCCACGGCTGTTCAAAAAATCGGAAATCAAAATTGGTGAATCTTTTCGGTCATCAAATGTTTCGCAGTGATTAAATGATTTTTATATTTTCCATTGATGACATTAGGGGACCGATCGTAAGGCAGTTGAAATTATTTGCCGAAAGTAATCGTCCACATGATTGGTTCAGTTCGAAATTTTGTGCCTTGCAGTACAATGATATGTTTGACAAAATCGAAGCCCCAAAGTAATTTTGTTTGTTGGCCAAATATTGATGATGTCATTTTTAATTAATTGGCTGGCATTAATTTTTTAGGCGTAAACGAGGTGAAAGAGGAGAAGAAACTACTCAAGATTTGATCATCAAAAAATATATCATTGAAAGAATGGATGAAATTAAAGAAAGCATCAAAGACAATTCGGAAAAGTTCAGCAAACTGTATGAAAAGATTGAAATTTTGAAGAGTGGAAAGTTCGAAAATGATATTCTAAAAGAAACGATAGAAGGGATCCGAAAGAATGAACAGAAAAAGAAAGATGAGGAGATTGCTCTGCAAAAATCTCTGGCCGAACGTGAAATAAAATTATCCCAAATGTCGATGAAATTTAGAGGAGGCGTAACACCCAAGCAACAACATCAGCCTCCTCCACCGCCACCACCACAACAACAACCACCACCTCCACCGCCGCCGCAACCAATCAAAGTCGAACCAACTTTGAAAGAAACATCAGAAAAGATTGTTGTTGACGAAGCCAAAATGGTTGAAGAGGTTGACAACAAAAATGATGACATCAATGACAAGCCAATTGTCGAAACACCTGTGGACAATGTTGAGCAAAAAACACCAATTCAATCGCCCAAAAAAGAAATTGTTTCAGAGGAAACCATCGAAGAAAAAGCTGAAGAAAGCCATCCACCTTCACCACCAAGTAAGGTGGATGTTGCTGAATCATCAGAAGAGAATGTTATTGAAAACCCAATAGAATCATCTGATGATGTTATCGAAGAGAAAAATGTGGAAATCAATTCCGAACCAATGATTTCTCCGGAAATTGTAAATGAAGAATCGAATGAAACCAATGAAACGGTGTACGATGATGCCAATGATACCGAGGTCAAGATAGAGGACCATACCAATTTTGAAACACCAAAACCATCAGACTTTAAAATAGAGCTTACCAACATAAAAGTTGATCCTGATGAAATTCCAAGTTGTTCTCAAACGATCGTTCCAGAAATCGAGACAAATGTACCCTCAACCTCCAGTGTGGAACTTAATAACATTTCATATGAAACGCCCGAAGAGGAAATCCCGCCAAATACGCCGAGCGAAAAAGTTGGTCGCAGAAAACGTAAACGTTCGGTGTTGAATTCCAGCTCGAACATTTCAACTCGATCAACTAGATCACATGTTTCCAATAATCAACAAGAGAATCATGTTGAAAATGTAATAATTAAAGAAGAAATCAAATCAGGAGTTAAAAGGCACAAGATTAAAGAGGAATTGTCTGTTCCTTCGCATAGTGAAGATTCGAATGAATCTAAAACAAACGTTTTGGTAGCAACCAAAATCGAAAGCGATGTTGATGCAAGATGGAAAAAGGCTTCATTGATTCTTCTGCGTAACATACAAAGTAATCGATCGGTGCCATTGCTTATGAATGCGACCAAAGATGATTTCCAAGACATCATACGCCATAAAATGGATCTCAATATGGTGAAGAAAAAATTGGAAAATGGACAGATTCGTTCAGATGATGAATTGAAATACGATCTTCTGTTGATTATTCTCAACAACCTTGTCATCAGCACAGATGAGATTGCGACCAAAATGATCAAAGAATTTGCTCGAGAAACTTTCAGTCTGTTTGAGACAAGAGAAGCGTCTAAAATTAAGACCAGAGATAAATCTCACATGACAGAAGTAATGCATAATTGTTGATGATGTTTATTTGGTTTTATTTACAATATTCAATTTAACTTTTTTTTAGGTTAGAAAATCATTGGGACGACAAACAAGAAGATCCATTTCGAACGACAAAGAAATCCCAACAAGCAGACGATCATCGACGAAATCAAAAATTTTGCCTGATTAATTCTTCTAGTTTGGTGATTGCGTCGTTGTACTCACTATTCTCTTCTTCGAATTTTTTCTTCTGTACGAAAAACGAAGAAAAACAAAAAAAGAACAATTATTTTATTGTATTTTATTTTATCTTATCGTAATAAAAATCAACCACGCTTACGATTCTTCGGATGTCTCTTTCTTGGACAACTTTGGAGAATTCTTCCACTGTTAAATTATCTTGGTCTTTGTTCAATCTGGCAAACGTACAATCTGGATTACATTTTAAATGTTCTTCATGTGGATCATCTTGTTGTTTCCAATCATCCAAACAATGTAGACAGAAAAAACATCGAACGGAATCTGGTTCGCCTTTTATGTTGCAAAAATAGAATCCTGTACGGGCCATCTGAAACGAAAATGTTCCAAAAAAAGTTTCAAAAAAAAATTTAAATCAAAACAAATAAACGATACTTTTTCCTTGGTGCAGCTACCAGTTTTGAAAGGCCAATTTTTGAACGATTCAATACGTTTCTCTTCACGAATCATGTCCATATCCAGGCCTTTGCAGACACTTTCGTCGGTGTATTCGATTTTCATGATGAACAACAACAAAATGATATTCAGGTCGATGAAAAATGAAATTCAATTTTTACAATGTTTACGATTTTGGTGGGAGAAAACACAAAAACACAAAAACCGTTGAAAACTGTCGGCACAAATTTCAAACGCGGGCCCCTCCATAAAGGACGATTCGCATTGTTGTTGTCGTTATTGTTCAAATAGCGCTGCCCCCTAGTGACGGCAAGCAGCAACGAGTTTGTTGTTAGCAAAAAAATATCATGTGTGCAAGAATTTTGGAAAAATTCGTCAATTATTCTGGATCATTTTAATCATGGAAACACATAGTTTATGGGTTGATCTTATTCTTACACCGGAAACTGTTGATAGACAATTTTTGCAGAACACTAATGAGAATGAAATTTTTGATTTGATTGTTTATCTAATTCATAATGGAATCAATCTGAGCAATTCCATGAATCCAATCAACAATGGTGAACAATGCGAAACGAAAACCAATGTTGAACTAAAATTCTTGACCATCAAGTTTTTATTATTCAAAATCATTGCATACATGCAATGGGATTTGGACAAGATCCAAGCAAATTTGCCAACGATTCATCAAGAATTTTTGTTTTTGGAGTTTAAAAAATTCTGCGAAAAAGATGATGTTCCGAAAGAATGGGAGATTTATGCCGACATCCTATATCATAGATGGGTTATTTGTTTTGAATGGAAAAGCACCTATCCGGAAAAGTATTTCAAGAATTATGGAAAAAACCAACAAAATGTCAATCAGGCCATTTTCGATCCGTACGCTGTACCGTTTGAAGTGCAAGAAAATTTGATGAAAAAAATCAAAAACAATCGCTTATATTCGAAAGTCGAGCTTGAAGAATACATCAAACAATTGGAGAGTGGTAAAATTACTCAAGTTCATATGCCAACGTTTGATTGTTTCAAGGTGGCCAACAGTTCCAATCTTCTATTTAAATATGATTCGGCGTATGATTTGAAAATTGAAAAGAACACCATCTTGGACACACTTTATTATGATCTGGCTTGTTGTAGTTATATTTATGAAGATTATGAAAATTCATATCAGATGTTCACGAAGATTAAGAATAAATCGAGATTTGATTATTTAGATGATTATATCAATGTTACGCATTGTATGATATCGAAAAACTACAAAATAACCGAACCAAAATTGAATGAAACCGCGGATAAAAAATTGCAAAAATTTTTACAGGTCATAGTCAAAGAGAACCAGGATTGTTATATGGATTTTGATTATGACAAGTCAATAGATAACAAGAAGATTGTACAGATTTTCAAAAAATTCAACGAATCATGCAAAACCGACCAGGAAATATATTTGTTCAGGAGCTTGTCCAAATATTTAGCATTCAAATTGAATGGCTTGAACAAATCTTCGGATGTTAACAATACAAAATCATTACTATTGGACATTTGTAAGGGTAGTGGTGGGCAAAAGATCACACAGGAAGTGGTTGAAGAGGGAGAAATCGATGAAGAAGATATAACATCATCGAATGATGATAATGAATTTTTATTGATAAACGCCACCGATCCAGAATTGATTCTGAGCCTTATTCCGCAAATAAAACGTTCGCCAAGTTCGATCAATAATAAATGGTCGGCGCCCAGATATGAGGATATCATCATCAAGTACAATCCATTTGGACCGGCCGAATTGCATAAAATTTATTTGATTTTGGCCAAAGCTAACGAGCTGAGAAATGCTAAATATTTTCAACAATCCAGGGTTTTGTACTTGTCGTTGTTGGAGGATATTCAAGCATCGCATCCGATGTTGGCCGAGATGATCCGTATTGAATTGTTGAAGACCGATATTGAACGAGTGTTCGATCAACCGGCCGGCTTGAATCAACCATGTCCGGTCAAAGATTTAGAACCAAAATGTGTGAAATTTTTACGTGAACTTACCGAACAAAATTATCTGTATTTTCCGGAAATGATCGAAACCGTTTGCCTGTTCCTTATGGAATATTCCGACGGCGTACTGCAAGAGTTCACCAATCATCCGGTGGATGTGGTACGTTTCAGTGCTTGTATTGCCTATCTGGCCATACATCCATCACCGCGTGATAATCAATTTGCCAAAGAATTCTGGGATCTTTGTTTGGGTGCATTCTTGTTGCCCAATTCCAAATACAATTATCCACGAATTAAGTTCAGTGTTTCGTTTGCGGATTTCGTTTCGAGGATACGGAAGAATTTCAGCGCCATCAATATGATTTCCAGTTCGTTGATCAAACTGTACAATCGTATCAAAGAACAAACATTGCAACAGGTTGGAGTGGTTAATTCGAAAACAGATTTAGCACTCACCACATTGTCCAACAGTTTGATGGATTATGTGGATCAACAGTTGGTGATAGCCACCGTGGATTATGTCCTCCTAGCCTATCTGCGTGTGTTGGGCCAGGATACACGTTTCCTTCGGTATTATGCGGAATTTTCTTTGATAGAAAATCAATACGCCAGAGCAATGAGATATTTCCTACAGATCATCATGTACGATACGGATTATTTTACCAATTTGATCCAACGTGATATAAACGAAACAATCATCTCGCAAATGATCATGTGTGCCACCAAGTTGAATCATCATGTGTTGGCAGCGATCCTATATCAATTCAAAGATAATCCGGATTATGGACATGCTTTCAAGGAATTCACGCAAACCAATTACATCGATTCGTCGGATGATCTGTACCAGCATATCTGGGACGTTACGTTGTTGGAGTTTTTGATCAATTTCCATCACAAACGAGGAGAATACGATCGGAAACAGAAGGCGATTAAGCTTATTTCACAATTGGACATTAATTGTAATAATAGTCCGGCAGAATTGGCCGAAGCTGCAGCGTTGAGGAAAAGCGACCTGTTTCGGATGTTGTGCAAATTGTATTTGTAATAAATTCATTGCATAAATGTTATGTCATTTTTTTATTTTTCACATAATTTTAATAATAATAATGATAATAATTAAAGCAAAAATATATTCAACCAAACAGAAAATTTAACTAACTAACTAAATAACTAGTATTTTGTCTTACAAACAAAAATGGGCAGCAAAATCATCGAAAATAAATTACAAGATGAAGATCAAAGTAGGAGGCTCCTCCTCCTCGCAAGCCCGGTGTCCGTCCTACTTTCTCTGTGTTGTTGTTGTAAATATGATTTGATGATGATGATGTCCATGTCTATGCCCGGCCCTATATCACAAGCACAGTGACAAGCGAGAGTGAATGAAAGAGAGAAGGCGAGTAGCAGAGAAAGCCAAGCAAAGGGAGAAGAGAAAGCAGAGAGGAATGATACGAAGCGAAGACGAGAGAGAAAGAGACCAGCCTCGTTTTAGTATTGTGGGATGTGCGTCTTGCGTGTCTGCTTGTGCTTGGACACGCAGAATCAGAGCACATTTTGCTGCTTCAACGGCTGTGGCTGCTGTTGTGGCTGTTCCCATTGTTGGTGTTGAGGATGATGATTATATAGCAGATTTGGGCGGGGCTTATGTACCACTTTCAAATGTCGATGCATATTGCCCGATTGTGAGAATGAACGTGAACAAACCGGACATTGGTATGGCTTCTCCCCTGTATGTGTACGACGATGTTTGGTGAATGTGGAAAAATCTCCGAAACGTTCATGACAAACCAAACAATGGTATGGTTTTTCTCCCGTATGTATACGTTCATGTGTTCGGAGGCTGGAACGTTGAACAAAATTTTTACGACATGTCTGACATTGATAACGTCCGCTTTGTTTGCTCTCATGACGCCGGATATGTGCACGATATCTGGCTTGTGATTCATAAATTTTGTTACAATTGGGACAAACCAATGATGAGGATGGTGGTGATGAGGAACATTCGGATGATAGTGGCGGTTGTTGTCGGACCACCAGTACAGACGGTTGTCGAAGTGGTGGCGTTGCACGAAAATCTTCCTCCTCAACCAATGATTCATTCGAATGGAACGATAGATCCAATGGTTCACATTCGGAAAATCCGCTATCAACCGAACATGTTTCGGAACAAGTGGTGGTGATGGTTGTACCACCATTGGTGATCATCGTTCTGTTGGTGGTGGTTACGGGCAATCCCGGTAGCCGGTATTCTATGGTTGGATGATAATATGGATCTGGATCGAGAGAGAGAGACAAAGACAAAGAGAGAGCGGAAAAGCATGAGAGATACGTCATTTATGAACAGGCTCAGATCGAATCAAATCGGATTTCTGTTTCCCGGGTATAATTACCGAATGTTGGATGCGGATGTGGTTTAAGCATATGAATACGTTTCTTCAATGGTAAATGATTATCATCCACCATGGCAATCATTTCTTCCAAATGGAACGAACGAAACGGATGATGATGATGAAACATGGTCGAAGTTGGTCGAAGTTGTTCGAATTCGAAGTCGAACTGTGAAAAATGAATGTCGTCGTCGTCGTCGTGGTTGATTTATGTCAACGAAGATGTCCAGTTTGTGTCCAGTGTGTGTGTGTACTGGTCGTTTGCTGTTCAAGAGTGGTGATTGGTCACTGATGATGATTCAAGTACCTCGAGGTTTATATACGTGTGTGTGTGCGAAGACTTATCACACATTACCCTTTTGGCCTACCCTTCTTTCGTGGTTCTTCTTCTTCTTCTTCTTCGTTCGTTCGTTCTTCAGTTTCTCTCTCGCTCTCTCTGATTGGTTGGAAACCAAAGCTGAATATAGTGTGTGAGACCTTATGTGTTTACCTTATGCGTATTGGCGTGTGTGTCATCAAACAGAAATCAATACTCTTTTCTTGGTACTTC